>JAVKPL010000601.1:0-150702 GCA_032173675.1 Gastrolobium villosum
TTTCTTGCTTTTCACTTTACCCTTTTTCATTTTGCCCTTTCTCTCTCTCTCTCTCTCTCTTTTTTTTCTTTTTTTTTTCTTTTTTAAGGGCATAGATGACTTTTTTTTTCATCCCTTAATTACTTGACCATTGTGGAGCTTACCTCAATTTCTTTATTTTATTTTCAACACATTCAATGATTCAATCTCAATCAAGGTAAGTCACGAAAAATGGATATAAGCTAAGTCATCAATCAAGCCACAGGTCATTTATCAAGAATTAAGTTCAGGCTCAAAGGGCTAGCAAGGGAAAATCTCATACAGGTGGGTTATTTTGGCCAATAGCAAATAAGAACAAAATGCCTTTATCATATCAATCAATGCATGCATCACAGAGAAACAAATCAAGTTCTAGAGTATTACAACAGTGAGGCCTCTCAACAAAAGTTTCAGTGTTTAGGCTCAAAACCTCACAGCTATGGTATCAATGCAGACTCAAGAAAATTGACTTCAGACATTATCAGAATTCACAATCTTAACTCAGATAAACGAGCAATCATGCAATCCAATTATGCCTATGCAATGTTATGCTAGAAAGTCATACAATATATTTCCTAAAATTCAATCATGTACATTAACAAGATGAGCACATTTAAACCTGGGATAACACATTTTTTTTTATATAGCACACAAAATAACTAAGAAAATTAAAAGAGTTAGAATATCTCCCCTGATAGAAGAATTGCAGTTCTAAGGTGCAAGCCAACCATTCCCAGATTTAGAGCATTGCTGTCCTCAGCAATAATTAAACCCCAAGAAGGAAGAAAATCCTGCACAATAGAACAAATAGTGGCATATAGAAGAAACTATAATGCACACATTAAAACATCAGAGAAAAATATACCAACACAAAATAACTTAAAAATACGAAACAGAAAAATAAACTAATATACAAGATCTCCATCAGCAAGGAGATAAGATCAGCCCTCCATGTCATCCCCCTCAGCAGTGTGGGATGACTCAGCAAATGAAGGGTCTGGTGGTACTGGTTGCCTTGGTGTATGGGACCACCATTCCCAGATTTGATCCAAACCATGGATCCATGTTAAGAACTCTTTGAAGCTTTGATTTTTCCGAGAGATAGAGTCTCGGTGTCTCTTGTCAAACTTCAGCTCTCGGTGTCTCTTCCAACTTGTATCAAAGAAGTTCACTACTTCCTTTCTTCTTACCTTCTTCTTTGTAGGAGTACGCCTCTCTTGAAGCGTTCTCACCTCTTTGACATCATCAATTAAATTTTTAGGAAGATCTTTCACTTCCACTTTTGGGTTCCATCTTCTTTGGCCTCATTTTTGAGATTTTGAGGAAGCTCAACTGCTACATCTTTTTCTTCCTTAAATACTTCAAGACTAAAACAATCGTCTTTGTGAGAAGACTGTTTTAAAGAATCAAAGACATGAATAGTAACAGTCTCATCATTCATTCTTAGCTCTAGCTTCCCGCTTTCCACATCAATTAGTGCACGAGATGTAGCTAAGAAAGGTCTACCCAGCAAAAGTGGCATTTCAGCTCCTCCTTCCATATCCAACACTACAAAATCAGCAGGGAAGATGAACTTGTCTACCTTCACAAGAACATCTTCTATTATTCCACTAGGCTTTCTTACAGACTTATCAGCAAGTTGAAGAGATGCCAAAGTGGGTTTCAAATCAGTTATCCCCAAAGATTTACAAACAGACAAGGGCATTAAATTTATACTTGCCCCAAGATCACACAAGGCTCTACCAAATTTGGTGTTCCCAATTTCAATAGGAATATTGAAGCTCCCTGGATCATGACGCTTAGGCGGGAACTTCTTTGTAATTATAGCACTACACTCTTCAGTGAGTGTCACCGTTTGGCATTCCTGCAACTTGTGCTTCCTTGACAAGAGGTCCTTCATAAACTTGGCATAATTGGGCATGCCAGCCAAGGCTTCAGCAAAAGGAATATTTATATGTAATTTCTTGAAAATATCAAGAAATCTGCCATATTGTTGCTTTTGAGCATCCTTATTGAATCTGCCAGGATAAGGTGCCATGGCTCGCACATATTCAGGACTCAGCTCAAACTTCTTCTTTTCAGCAACAATAGGAGGCTCTTTTTCTTCACCTTTTGAATAGGTGTTTGTACATCAGAAGGAATCTCCTCTTCTTTTTCTGGCTCCTCCACCACCTTAAGCTTTTCTGGAGCTCCTACCACCTTACCACTTCTAGTTGTGATAAACATACAATCCTCCTTGGAATTTTTAAATGTGTTACTAGAGGAAGTGCCTGGATTTTTATCAGCAACTTGCTTAGCCAGCTGGCCAACTTGATTCTCTAAATTCCTGATAGAAGCATTCATGTTTTTAGTGGTGGCCCTAGTCTCTTCCATGAAGGCATTGGAGTGTTGGGCCATTTGTCCAACTAACCTTTCCAAATCAGAAGGCTCCTTAGCTTGGACTGGTGGAGGCTGCAAGTAGTTGTTGGAATTGTAATCCAGTCCTGTGCCTTGAGTTCTCCTCTGAAAATTGTTATTTGCAGAAGGGAAATTATGATTCCTAGGAATGTTTCTTGGTGGAGATCTTTGCTCGTACCATACTCCATTCACTTGCACTTGTTGAGGAGAATCAGAAGATAACAAAGATGAGCATTCATTGGATTCATGCTCACCCTTGCAGTATTCACAAACCACAGATGCAACTTGCATAGTGGAAAGTTGCATCTTGTCCAGCCTTGAGGTCAAATTTGCTAGCTGTTGTGCTAACAATTTATTTTCAGCCAGAACCGCATCATTGTTATCCAGGTGTAGAATCCCTCTCTTAGGCTTGGCTGTCAAACATTCATTTTCATTGGCAGCCATTCTTTCTATTAACTCAAGAGTCTCATTTGCTCTCAAGGATTTGATGCTACCACCTGCTGCACCATTCAGCACCATCCGAACTTCAGGTTTACACCCATTGAAAAAAATTCGGACCTGATCACCATTGGTCATGGGGTAATGAGGGCATCTCCTCATTAGATCCTTGAAGCGGTTCCAGGCTGCACACATAGTTTCACCCTCAGCCTGGGTGAAATTGGTGATATCATTCACCATCTGGTTAAACCTCTCCATGGAAAAGAACTCAGCAAAGAATTTATTTGAGAGACTCTCCCATGATGGAATACTTCTTGCTGGTTGCCTTTCCAACCAATTCAAAGCCTTCCCTTTAAGAGCAAAGGGAAACAGTCTCAGCCTGACTGCATCATTGGACACCTGGGGGTGTTTAGTGGAGTCACAGATCATCAGAAATCTGTCAATGAACCTGTGAGGGTCCTCATCAGCCTCTCCACCAAACTGAGCTCTCTCCACCAATTGAATATTGGAAGACTTAAGCTGCCAATTATTGTTACCAATATCAGGTTGAACAATGCTTGAGTTAGGCATATTAAAAGATGGAGTCAGAATAGTATCCATGAATGGATTGTCTGCAACATTGTTTGAGGCCATGATTTGTGATTCTTCAGGCAGAGTTTCCTGTTTCTCTTTTCAGTCCTTGTGATCTCAGAATCAAATGGAAATTCTGCAATTTTAACTCGCATACAACTCAGAAAAGAGATCAGTAGCACTTTTTAACAAGAATAAAAAAAATCAAACAATAAAAAAATAAAAAAATAAAAAAATAAAAAATAAAAAATAAAAAAATAATAATAATAAAATAAAAAAAAATAATAATAAAAAAAAAACAAAAATAAAAATATTCACAAATCCAATCTTTAAAATCAAGATTATATGATATAAGATAAACCAATCCCCGGCAACGGCGCCAAAAACTTGATGCTCTCCGGCAAGTATACCGATCGCACAAGTAATAAAGTGATAAGAAAAGTTCGTCTCCACAGGGATTGGGATCTAATATCAATTAAACTTTTTCTCAAAGAATGGAAAAATTCAAATAGGGTTGTGACAAATATTGTCAAATTGATGGAAATTCAAATCTGAAAATAAAAGACTTATTTTTGTATTTTTGTTTTGAGAAATAAAACAATAAAAAATGAAAATTGTTTTGTAAAGAATATGAGAAAAGCATTGTAGCCAGGGTTCATTCACCAAATGATCCCCGCTTTTTACTCCGGATTGATTTACAATAATTATTTATATAATTACTCAGATAAATTATCATCTAAAAGATTCAATAGTTAACCCTCAATTCCTTGCAAGGTTAACCCTTTAATCCCATGAGAAACCCCAATTCCTTGCAATGTTTCTCATAGGATCAAGCAATGGGCGTGATAATTTAAGCATCTGCAATCGTATACACGTCTATTCCTAGCACGCATACAGATTGTTATCTTACTCCCTTTCGAGATCAAAACCCCAATATTCCTATCTAGGATTTTGATCCTCAGAATATCCCCAACTATTAGATCGATCAACTCTAACAAAGGGAATATAAAATTCACACAGAGTAAAAATAAAGATAATCATATAAACCAAAAACCACAAATCAATCCTTCGTATCAAGGGTTCACATATGGATCGTGTCCCTGACTACAATAAAAATGATCTAGCCGATCAACATACTGATCGCTGATATAAAATTCAACATAAAATTAAATAGAAGATAAAGAAATACTAGAAAAGAGATGAAGAACGAAGAACGCCTCCAGTCTCTCCTCCCTGCCTCTCCAGATCTGCCTCTTCTGTGTCTCTCTGAATCTCAGAATTTTCAGAATCTATCTGTGTATGTCCCTTGACCTAGTTGCATAAGAGGTGCTTTTATAATGTTTTATTTTCTTTCCAAAAGTGCCCCTCAGAAAACACAGAGATCCGTCCCGCAAACCGGCGCCGGTTGGCGCCGGATTGGCGCAAGGTTGCGCCGCGCCTTTTCCCCTTGTATGGGGCGCTAGCTAGCGCCACTCTCCTTGTAAATTTGGCGCTAGCTAGCGCCATTCTTTGCAAATTTGGGCGCTAGTTGGCGTGGGATTTTTTTGCACTTTTGGCTTGTTGTGGCGCTAGCTTGCGCCATTTTCTTCATGTGTGGGCGCTAGGTTGCGCCAAGGTTCTGTGTTATGGCGCTAGGTGGCGCCACTTTGGTGCCTTCGCTGCAAAGTTCGTAAACTGGCGCGGGTTTGCGCCAATTTAGTGCCGGTCCGCGCCATGCTTCTGGGACTTGTAGTGTGCTGCACCCGTGTAGAATTGCATTAACAGGCTTTTTATAATTCTTCACTTATTTTTCCTGTAAAAATACAATTAAAAGGTGAGTATTATTGACATTCAAAGAATCAATATAATTAGCAAATATGTATTTAAATTACTCTCTTATGACTCAATTCCTGTCAATTTTATCACGGAAAAATCACACTTGTCAGAGGCACATCATATTCCTTGGTTCTCTCTTTTTATTAAAGTCTCTTCTTTTTCCAAGAATAACAAAGTTCTTAATGTTTCTTCTAATATGATATAATAATTATGCTTCTGTCTGCTGTCTTGTCTGCTGCCAGAAATGCAGGCTGAGGGAAGAACCATTGACTTTTGGTGCACTATTCATTTTGAAGCATCTTTTGCCAAGGTTTCTGCTTTTTCTAATTGTAATGATGATAATTCGTAATTATCTATTATAAGCTGACCGACAATTCTTATTTGAAGGCTGTCTGAAGCTTGGCATAGTAAAATACCTCTGCTAGTTGAAGCTGTAAAGTCCTTGCTAGAGGAGCAGAATTTAGGTGTTCGGAAGGCACTTTCTGAGGTAAGTCATTGTGAACCATTTTCTCTTTATTGTTTTAGCTACTTTTTTTTCTTTTTATAAATACAATATGTTACCCTTCACTGGTAAGCCTATATCTTTTGGCTTCTGTCTTCCTCATTTGCTTGTAGTTAATTGTGGTCATGGCTTCCCACTGTTACTTGGTTGGTTCATCTGGGGAGATGTTCGTTGAATTTCTCGTACGCCATTGTGCTCTAACAGATCAAAATCGGAATGATCTTGAGACCACACCATATAAGAGAATGGAGGTACAATTCCCCCCCTTTCTTCCCTCAACAAAAAATTGCAAGTGCACAAATGTCTGAAGTATGAGAGCTGTCATTTGTGTCAGTTTCAGTTTGTTATTCTGTTGATAGATTCTGGTGAAGTCAGAGTGATAGCTCTAACTATAAATTGTACTCGTTCTCTCTTGAGGGAACACTTTTTTGACAGAATAAAACTTTAGCTTCAGTTTTTTTGTTTCAGTTGTCTCTCATTTTCTTTAGTTTTCCCTTGCTTTCCTTCACTTTCTCAGTTTCTATTAAATTAGTAATTTTACTTTTTTCTTCTTAATTTGAGATTTTGAATTTGCCGAGTCATGATAGGATAGGATTGCTGAGTCATAGGATGAGACTAACGACTCATTGCTGAGTCATTCTTATCTATTTTTTCCCCCTCATTTACACTTGTATAAATACCTCCTATCAGTGTAAATCAAGTGAATCAATGTAATAAACTCTTTATTTCACATTTTTCAATATCTATGTACTATCAAACTCTATTGTGGTATCTAGAGCTTTTTTCTGATCCTAGCCTTCCGAAAATCCAAAAAATTCAACTTTGAATCCACTTTGTAACTTGATCTTGGTTCCTGCATCTGGTTTTGTGGAGCATCAAGCATGCCACAAGTATGGTCATGATTATTTGGTGCCACATCTAATTTTCAGAGACCACTTTAGGAACTTTTGACTAGTCCAGAACCTTACTGTTCTCAGGCATGTTTTCCAGATTCAAGTGCCACCCAACATGTCACAGCTGATGCTCAAAATCTTCAGCAGGCTTATTCTGTCAGTGGTTCTGACCAGATTTTGATGGGGAATGAACACAGCTTGTTAATTTAGTTGGTTCCACATGGTTTCGCGCTCCAATTCACCCACATACTTCCCTTTTCTTCATAGTTTCCTTCATGTTTCCTTCCACAACTAAAAAACCTCGATATTCTCAGAAAATTTGCCAAGGATAACTGTCTATTTTGAGATTCTTGGCAATTTCTATTTTTATAAATACCTGGTCTCTCATGAAGTTCTTTTGGATGGCACTCTTGGCCTTACCCTTCTTGCTCATGCTTCTCTACCATTTTAGTTTTGGGATCATGCCTTTTAAGTAGCTGTGTAACACCCCAAATTTCTAACAATTTTAAAATATACTTATAACAAAATAATTGCCAAAATTTACATATAATTATTTTTATTTGGATTTTATAAATATTGCGGAAGCTAATCTAAAACTAATTCGGGGAAATGTTACTGCCGCACCTGTACATAGGCAAGTGCAAGACTAATTTTATTTCATTAAAATAAAACTAAAAACTAAAGTTTAACTGAAAGAAATGTCTTATATATTTATTGAAACTCATAAAAGTCTTTAAACTCTAGAGCTAGCTAGAAATATCTGAGTCGTTATTCTCACTGCCCACTGCTAGCCTTATCCTTTGCAACCTGACTTACTGAAAATCTGTTCCCTCGAAGGATCATTGCAGTCAAATAAACACAAACACAAAAGTCAGCATAAATATATTTTAGTGGGAAGAGAACATGGTAGACCCGGGAAACCCTGCCAGTCTACCCTGTGACCCGGGAAACTCTGCCAGTCACAAATAATCAAATAGACCATAATCAAAACATCCCTTCTTAGTGTGCACACCTCGTCCCAAAGTTGTTACTAGTATCCTGGGAAACCCTGCCAGATACCACTTTCGGAAGAACACGCCCCCTCACACGAGAGCCCACTGGACTTGAAGGGTGGACAATGCACAGGCGGGCACCTACATGTGCGAACAAAGAATTTTCACTTGAAAGAAAATGGGGGGCGACGAGGATTGAACCCGGGACACGAGGCTCTGATATCATGTAAAGAACCAATTCAAGAATCAATTCAACCCAAAAGCTTAAGCTGTTGGTGAGGCTACATTAATGGTTTTATATATGTCAATAGTCCTCACATCCCACTTCATTTTCTATGCAACTTTTGATTCTTTCTTCTGCTGTCCAGCCTTGCACTACTGGAACAGCACAACCATTTTCTCCAACTAACAGTTCCTCTAAGCTTCCTAATAGTTCAAGTTCTGTTTAGCCAACTCCTCTACTTCTACTTCATTAGGTCTGCCCTCATCACTTTCTCCTTCATCACTTTCTCCTCCTGATTGTACTGTCCATTCTGTTAATTCTGTCCCTTATGTAGTTCTGTTTAGCCAACTCCTCTACTTCTACTTCATCAGGTCTGCCCTCATCACTTTCTCCTCCTGATAGTATTGCCGATTCTGTTAATTCTGGCCTTTATGTTGCATCCCTACCTTGGCAGCCCATGCCAGGTAATATTCACCTAATGCAAATCAGGTCTAATACAGGATTCATAAGCCTAGGTTGGTCCCAATTCTCCTTTTGGCCACCTGTAACCATCCACTGTTAAACAAGCCTTGGCTGATCCCAAATGGTTTTTTGCTATGGAGAATGATAACGAGGATTTTCTTAACAATTTAACCTAGACTGTGGTGTCTCTATCCCCACATCGACAAGCCATGGCTGTATATTCCAGGTTAAAGAAATTTCTGGTGGATCTTTTACCAAGTATAAAGATAGGCTTGTGGCAAATGGATTTAACCAACGGTTGGGCTTTGATTATACTAAGATTGTTTTCCCAATAGTAACCTGTCGTTGTTCGGGAAGTATTAACCTTTGCTCTCACTCTCAAGTGGCCTTTCCAACAGCTAGATGTCAACAATGCCTTCCTGACTGGCTTCTTGGATGAGGAAATTTACTTGCAGCAGCCCTTGGGGTTTAAGGTGGAGGACAGATCATTAGTGTGCAAACTTAACAAGCCAAATAATGGTTTAATACAAACACTAAGGGCTTGGTTTGAGTGCCTTTGTAATACTCTAATCAGTTTTGGCTCATAGGAGTGATCCCTCTTTGTTTATCGTCACCGGCTCACGACAAGTTCTCTATGTTCTGGTCTATATGGATGACATTATTCTCATCCGCAGGTCACTGTCTCTGATTCAACTCCTAATCACAGAGCTGAATTCTGCTTTTGCACTTAAGCAACTTTATAATCTGGACTATTTCTTGGACATAGAGTTTAAGCACTTGCCTATTGGTTCTCTGTTATTGTCACAAGGGTCATACATTATGGACTTGCCAGCCAAAGGGAAAATGGCTTTTGCGAAAGACATCTCCACCCCTATGGTTGGAGGATGCAAGCTGACAAGATTTGGGGCTGACTATGTCTTGGATCCTATGTTGTATAGGTCTCTTGTTGGAGTGCGTCAATATGCAACTACCAACAGGCCTGAAATTATCTATAATGTTAACAAAGTGTGCCTAATTCTCTCGCAACAACTTAAAGATCACTAGAAGGTTGTTAAACATATTCTAAGGTACCTCAAAGGCACTATACACCATGGCTTATACTTCAGCCAGCAGATCCTCATAAGCCACTGGCCCTTCAGGCTTATTGTGGTGCACATTGGGCTTTTGATCCTGATGAAAGAAGATTAACTTCAGTTTGATGTATTTACCTTGGACCTAATCTCATATCTTGGTGGTCAAAGAAACAACACTGGTTACTAGGTCCACTGCTGAAGCTGAGTGTAGGAGCCTAGCAAACACAACAGCTGAACTCTTACGTATTCAGTCTCTCTTCACAGAACTAAATGATTTTGTTACAGTTCCCAAAATGTATTGTGATAATGTCAGCACAGTATATGTAATATAACTAGAGACGAGAGGAACATTGAAATAAATCTATATATTGAATTGATTCAGGAGAATACAATATATAAAGAAACATTAATGGGCTTAGCTCATACCTAACCTAAATCCTAATGAAATAAGTAAATAGATCTTTACAAATAATAAAGATATTCTTTCCAACACTCCCCCTCAAGCTGGAGCGTATAGATCATAAGCAACAAGATTGAACAAGAAAGACTGAGAAACATACTATCAAAATAAACGAGTGGGGGTTGTAACAATTCTACAACTCACCCTAAAGAAAAATAACAAACATAATAAACTAAAATAAAATATTATCTATATCTCGAATACTCCCCCGCAAGATGGAGGGACACTGCATCTTGGGAAGAAAGAAAACTAAAACGAAGCTTCACGGAATATAAGTCGAGAAATCGACAACAAATCAACTGGAATGACCATCAGTTTGAAGAGCTAATAAAGAAACGGTGCTGGAACGAACATCAACAAAGGAAGAAAAAGACATAAGCCAAGGAAGGGCTGGGATAGACGTCACCCAAGGAAAGGTTGGGAAAAAGACAATGTTGCAACTGGAATACAAGTCGATAGAGCCATTGTGACTAGAATAATCCGCGGACCAGGCAACAATGGAGATAAATGCTCCCCCTGAATGGGAGGCCAAAATAAAGCCATACAATGGCAAAAATAAATCAAATACAAACCAAATCAAACTTGAGTAACACCACAAGGATATGTGGGAATAAAATAAAATTGGCCAAATACAAGCCATAAAAGAAAATCAAAATAAAAATAATAAATCACCAATGAAGAAGAAAAAATAGCTGGAAGAAATAAGATTCGGCCAGAGAAGAAAAGACGATGCGGCCGGAGGAAAAAGAAGCGGCCAGAGGAGACACGACTGAGAAAGAATGCGTGCAACCAGGAAGGAGACAGCGTGTGAACACGGATATGTGGGAATAAAATAAAATTGGCCAAATACAAGCCATAAAAGAAAATAAAAATAATAAATCACCAATGAAGAAGAAAAAATTGCTGGAAGAAATAAGATTCGGCCAGAGAAGAAAAGACGATGCGGCCGGAGGAAAAAGAAGCGGCCAGAGGAGACACTACTGAGAAAGAATGCGCGCAACCAAGAAGGAGACAGCGTGTGAACATTGGCACGGTGGTCGCGGACAGAAACAGTGACGCCAGTGGCGACGGAAACGGACAGAGGCCTGGACGGTGGCTGGGGCGTCGATGGTGACGAAGCACAACCCTTGCAGCGGCGAAGGCAGGAACGAGGAAAAGAATCTAAGAGAAGCGGAGAGAGAAAGAGAAAGGGAAAAGTTGGGAAAGTCAATCCCTCATGGCGGGTGATATCTCTTTACTTCCACATTAAAATTATGAAAAAGAGTAAGGAAAGGCGGATAAGGATTCCTCTCGTAGGCTCTGATACCATGTAAAATAACAAGAGACGAGAGGAACATTGAAATAAATCTGTATATTGAATTGATTTAGGAGAATACAATATATAAAGAAACATTAATGGGCTTAGCCCATACCTAACCTAAATCCTAATGAAATAAGGAAATAGATCTTTACAAATAATAAAGATATTATAAATATATTCTTTCCAACAGTATCTTTGTCCCATAATCTGGTGTTTCACTCGAGACAAAGCATATGCAACAGGACCTCATCTTTGTCAGAGAAAAGGTGATAAGCAAAAGTCTCAAGGTGCTGGACATCCCTACACTGGATCAATGCACATATATTCTGACTAAGGAATTATCAACTAGCAGGTTCTGCGAATTACAGGACAAGCTTGGGGTTTGTTATTTATCAAATTTCATTGACTCACCCACCTAGCTCTAACTATATATATTTGTTGTAGCTTTCCCGCACTTACACTCACTAACGTGTCTTATGCTTCAGTTGGTTGGTAGTCATGCTGAACTGTCAGACAGTTAGCTTAGTCAGATTTTGTTAGCTGCTGAGTCAGATTCTGTTAAGAGAATCAGTTTTTGATCTCACTATAAATCCGACAATCCCAGCCAGTGTAACTCGACTTTTACTCGTCAGTTTTCAGATCACAAACTCACTCTCTCTTCTTTTCTCTCATTTTCTTCTACTCTTTATCACTCTCTCATCTATTCACCAATTCTATCAATATTATACTGTTCTTTTTTCTAGGAACACTTTTGAGTGAATACAACTTTAACTTCAGTTTTTGGTTCAGTTAAGATTGGGATAAGGCAGATAATTGGTGTAACAAGAAGAAAAATACTGACACTGAAAATTGTATCTGATAGATGTTAGAAATATCCAAATTTTCACAAGAATTAGCCTTTAGAAAAAATAACAAGAAAATGAAAGAAATAACAATACAAATAGCCTTTAGATTTCGAGAGGCTCTAGTCTCTCCCATTCAACTCACTAATTTTCTGCATACCCTCCTAACAGCCCCCCCTCTCTTATGTCCTCTCATGAATAACACTTCCACTATCGTAACCACCTCCCCACTCCCAAATATTCCCAATCAGTTACATCTGATTTCATTTAGGGAAATGATCCCCTTTGGTGCCTCCTGTGATCCACGTGCAGAGGCTTCCTAACAAGTTATATCTCTCATTTTCTTTAGTTTTCCCTCATTTTCATTCCCTTCTTCAGTTTCTCTGTATTCTCAGACTTTATCATTTTCAGGTAAAAATAGGAGCAGTTACTCCAGGGGAGTTAAGAGCAGTTTGTGAAAAAGGTCTTCTTTTGGTAACTATTACAATTCCTGAAATGGAGGTAAATCTTACTCTTTCCTCGTCTATTGCTTTTGTGGTAGTGAATTAACTTGCTTCCTGGGGCCTATTTCTCTTTTAGTTCCCTATTTGCTAATTTTGCCCCAAAAGCCGTTTTGAATTGAGATTGGATTTTACAGCACGTTCTTTGGCCTTTTCTGTTGAGGATGATTATTCCACGGACCTATACTGGTGCTGTTGCCGTGGTAAAAATTCTCTATCTTGTAAAACATTCCTTGGGAAGTTCAATTCGATTCTCAGATGCTTGACTTATTCACGCATGTTTTAAAACTTACAAAATGAATTGATAGGTGCATGCACTGTTTTGAAAGTGAAATTTTATCATTGCACAAGTTTTCCTTGACAAATTAGGAGACATCATTACTACTTACAGGTTTGCAGGTGCATCTCAGAATTGTGGCGGCATAGATCTTGTGGCAATGATATGTTGAGTGAGTGTAAAACCTGTCCTGATGTACCAACTGCTGAGGTAGGATCTCTACTTAATAGTCTGTTATTTTTTTTCTTTTATATAAAAAAAAGTTCCTTGCATTCCAAATGGTTAAAAAAGTCATTGTTTGCTATATTCAGCGCATACCACCTGGTTGAATAATTTATGGTTGATATAGGAACTTCTTGCCCGTTTGGTGGTGCTTTTGCATGATCCTCTAGCGAAGGAGCAGTTGGCCACCCAGATTTTGACAGTGAGCACATGTCATCCTGAGATATTGCACATTTTTCTTTTTGAATCATTGTTTGATGTGTATTCTCGTGTTGAAGTCCTTCAGCATGTTGTAAGACTCAATACTGGTGGGAATGGGAAATATAATTGTTTTTAATGTTGTGGTGATGCATATAACAAAATTTACTAATCCATTATTAGCTTTCGGCTAAAACTGAAATAAAATATTTGCATAACTGTTGTGCAGTATCCCTCCTGGTATTTGGAACTGCATTTTTTTTTCTTCTCTTTTCTGTTTCTCTACCAAAATGTAAAAGTAAATGAGAAAACTCTTAAGATGCATACAAAATCTTCTCTTCAAAGTTTACTTAATGTAAAGAACAAATTCAATCCAAAAGTTTAAGTTGTTGGTGAGGCTATATTAATGGTTTTGTATATCTCTAACATGTTCCCTCACACAAGAGTGTACTGTGTTTGAGGGTAGACAATGCACAGGCCCATCTACCTGTGCTAAGAAATTCCATAAGAGAAAGTGAGGGGCGGTGAGGATCGAACCTTAGCACCGAGGCTCTAATACCATATAAAGAACCAATTTAACCCAAAAGCTTAAGCTAAAAGCTTATGCTATTGGGTGAGGCTACATTAATGGTTTTATATATCTCTAACACTTAATATTATGTGATGGAATTGTTCTTGGAATTGATCACTAGGCTCTAATTTATTTGGATGCTTGCATTTCCTTGGATGACATATACATAACATATTTTTTTTGTAGGTTCTATGTCTTCTGGCACCTCTATTTCCAAAAGATATCAATTTGTTTTGGCAGGATGAGGTAACATTTTGTGCTGGAGATTTATATGTTATCAGATTGAAATCTTAAGTTCTTTGTGAATATACCTTTTGTTAAAGGTTTGAGAATCAGTCAAGTTTCCAGTTATAAATTATTATTGCAGTATGTCATACTTATGCAAATAAACATTGATGGAGCTTTGCCATTGTCATCTCTTAATTGTGCATCTATTGATATAAATACAGAGATTATAAAATTTCAATTGTTGTTGGGCTTTCAGATCTCTTAAAAACTTGTAGATGAGGTAATCAATTTAGACACTCCGGAACAACGACATAATTTTGTATCACATGTTTCTGCATCATTCTGTAAATGTTATTGAAAAGTCAGCAAAAAGATTCACATGCTTATTTTCATTTTATATTTTAGTTTTTCATAGTCTTACAATCTTGAGATGGTTATTTATTATAGATCAAAATGTAATTAATTTGTGTATTTGGTAAGCTCTAGATTCCAAAGATGAAGGCATATGTTAGTGATACGGAAGACTTGAAACAGGATCCAGCATATCAAGAGACTTGGGATGACATGATAATCAATGTGAGTGTGATTGACTCTCAAACATCTTGTTCTACCCTTTTTAAATTGTTATAATTTGTAAGAAGTACATGCAGTGATGTTAAACTTTCTGGTCAATGTATGATCTGTTTTCATTCAAGTAGGTGGGATTCTTTAATTGGTTAGCATTTCAAACATCTCTTCATTTAGGTTGATTTAAACAACAAAATAATGGTGTTGCTGAAGTGGTGAAACATGTTTTTGAAATTCGTGTGGTTGTAAAAAAAGGCAGAATGATGGATAAGTATATTCATTCTGGTTATGCAAAATAATTCAAGTCACCTCGTGATGTCCTCGATGTTATGCCAATTGCCAAATGTGAAATCCAAAACCCTCCTGCCTTTAAGAGATTTTTATAGCATCTTTTTATTTTTGGATTGCAGTTTCTTGCAGAATCTTTGGATGTGATTCAAGATGCAGATTGGATTATGTCTCTTGGAAATGTTTTTGCCAGACATTATGAACTTTATACATCTGATGATGAACATGCTGCACTTCTTCACCGGTATCAATGCTCTAACCTAAATTGTGCTTTGGTAGATGCAACAGAAACATGTTTTGTTAAAAATTTCTCTGTTGCATGAGAAGTCGATTGCTTCACAGTTTATATTATCCATTCAAAATGAGACAGAAAATAAATTGCATTTATATTAGTAAGATTTAGGTTTGCTATGGATCTAGAAAATGATAGCTCATGATTCATGATGGTTTGTCTGTTTAAACCCAGTACTTTTTTGTTTTTAATTTTTATTTCAGTAAAAAGCACCAATGCTTTTCTTTATGTCAGTATCAATATTTTAAAAACTGGTTAAACCTGAGAGAACCAGGGAGGATGGTGTTTCATTGTTCAACTGGTCAGGTTCTCTGGTTTTAAGTGGTTGCACTGCTGGTGTGGTTTTATGGTTTGACCCAGACTGGTATGGGGTCTGGTTGGTATTTCATCAGTTCATTGGTCCAGTCAAACCAGTTTTTAAGCCAATGGTTAGAAATGGTTGGTTATGATTTATCTATGGAAAGGAATCTAGAGGTTGCTATAATGTTTGGGCAACTATCAGGTCTTTGGTTCCTTGAAGTTTCTCTCTTTTTTTCCTGCTTTTGTTTATAGGCCTCTGCTGTTCTTCTGTAGGACTGTATGCATTTAGAAATGGTTTTTTTCCCCTCCTAATCTCATGCCATGATTTT
The DNA here is from genome assembly GCA_032173675.1 of Gastrolobium villosum. Taxonomy (NCBI): domain Eukaryota; kingdom Viridiplantae; phylum Streptophyta; class Magnoliopsida; order Fabales; family Fabaceae; genus Gastrolobium; species Gastrolobium villosum. The sequence continues at coordinate 15,758 of JAVKPL010000601.1, forward strand.
GATAGTGTGATCTACAGTTCAGCTAGGACTATTGTATGATATGCCTATTAAACTTGGATTACACTTGGGGGAAAATTACACTTTGGAAAGTTGCTACTAGGTACAATGACAGAGGATGATGTTAATATTCTATCTGATGGAGATTCAATCCTCAAAAGTCAAAGGCTTTGACTTGGAACCATATCTTGCTTAAAACTGGGGCTCGTGTAGTTTATTTTCCCTTTTTAGCACATTTTTTCAACTATAGTATTTTAGTCCATGGATAGTACTATTACTTTAGCACATATATAGCCATATAATTTCTAGAAAATTGCTAAAGTAAAGTGGTGGAAGTCCCCCCCCCCCCCCCCTCCCCAACAGCACATTTTATGGACAAGTATATGTATGTTTATATAAAAACATGATGGGCTTTTGTTGAAATTATAGGGATTTAGGTAGGGAAGGAAGAAAAGAAGAATAAAGACTAAATAAAATAAACTGGTATTGATTTAATGTGTTATGACGTGATGCAAACTACAAAGTAGTAATCCATATTTATTATAATATTAGTCTCCATTTCCAAATTAAATACGGAAATAAATCATGAAATATAAAGAAATAAAGAAACTATTCCTAAGAGATCATATAACATACTTTATTCTAAGATACAATCAAGATATTATGAGATATTTTTCATATTTTCAACAACTTTCATACAATAACTCAAGCTTTTCAGATATGTGGTTTGAGTCTCTATGACCATGTGGTCTAGAGTTTGATCCTTGTAGTCTCTATTATTGTAAAATAAAAGTTAAATTTCAGCATAAAGTAGGGTGAACTTGTGCATTGTCGATGCTTCAAGCTTAAAAGACTTTTAAATGAGGGGCTTGTTACATGTAAAACCATTCATGCGTGTTTTTACCTAACAATTTAAGCTTTTGGGATAATTGGTTCTTCATAAGAGGTCCTCCTTACAATATAAAAAGAAAATAAAGAAAGAGAAATAAATAAAAAAAATCAACGAAGCAAAGTTACCCAATCACATGTGTCTGTAAGAGAAACCCTTGTAAAAAAACCATGAGCTTTACAAGTAGAAGCCACCTAATCTTATCCTAAAGAAGCTGCTCATCCAAAGAAATCTCAATAAAGATGTGAGAAATCGCTCCAACCAAACGCACCAAATGGCATATATTGCACATTGCCAAAAAAATTTAGCTTCTTTCCTTCTCCCAAAACCAATAAAGGTAGTCAACAGAAACTGGTCCAAGGACCTAAGTCAAACCCAGCACTCTCCAAAATGCCAAACAGAGAATTCCATAAATAAACAGCCACAGACCAATGTAAGAACAACGGGGAACCAATTTATCATTAATAACTGGTTAATACTACTCTTCTACAAATAAAATATATCATGCCTCTTTTTGGAATCTGATGAAATATGTAATGAGAAGTAGCTGAAAAACAGCTGACCAAATGGCCTATATGCTTTCATGCAGTTTTGTTTACTCCAAATCTGTATTTAACGGGTTATCTAGCACAGTATTTGTTTCTAAGTTTATTGGGACAACCACCATGGATTCCCGAAATTTGGCTCCCTCTATGCCCTGCTGTGTGAAAATAAATGCCCATCATTTAAGATTGGAAAGGGTGTGAAAAATTATTTTGAACTTGAACACAGGTGCTTGGGGATTCTGCTTCAAAAGGTTAATGACAGAGCTTATGTCCGTGATAAAATAGATTGGATGTATAAGCAGGCAAACATTGCAATTCCAACAAATAGGCTTGGGTTGGCAAAAGCAATGGGATTGGTAATTTAGTTTTTTTTTTTTTTTTTTTTTGTTATATAATCTTGTTAGATACTTTTTCCTTTTTCTGTTGCTTCTTAACTTATTAATTTTTGTTAAGGTTGCTGCATCCCACTTGGATACAGTTTTGGAGAAGCTGAAGGATATTCTAGACAATGTTGGACAAAGCATATTTCAGAGGTTTATGCCAGACTTATAGGATCGAGTGTATATACTTTTCTTTCTGGATTGGTTTATCATCTCACATCATAAACTTATTCTTATACATATGAATATAAGAAATAATTTATTGAGAAAACTTGAAAAAGGTAGTGAAATATATTATTGAAATTGTGTTTTACAACTGTACAAAAGCTCTCTATTTAAAGAGATTAAACGACCTGATGGACTAAGCCTAAAGAAGATTCTAGAATGAATAAATAAATAACTAATTACAATTATTTATGACACTCCCCCTCAAGCTGAGGAATAAATATTTATCATTCCCAGCTTGCTTGTAAGCTCTTGAAACCTTTATGAGGGAAGTCTCTTCGTCAAAATATCAGCTAATTGTCGTCCAGAAGGAATATATGGAGTGGTGATCAACCCGTTATCAAGCTTCTCTTTGATGAAATGGCTGTCTATCTCAATGCGCTTAGTCCGATCATGTTGAATTGGATTATGAGCTATATAAATGGTGGACTTATTATCACAAAACAGCTTCATAGGTCCTTCATATCTTATTTTGAGATCATCAAGTATAATTCTCAACCACAATAATTCACAAATGCCTTGAGCCATAGCTCGAAATTCAGCCTTTGCACTTGACCTGGAAACCACATCCTGCTTCTTACTCCTCCATGTCACTAGGTTACCACAGAAATATACAATAACCGGTGGTAGATCGACGATCACTTTCAGATCCAGCATTATCAGCATCAGTAAAAACTTCTAAAGAAAGATTGCCGTCACTCCGGAATAACAGTCCTTTTCCAGGAGTGACTTTAAGATACTGAAGAATTCTCTCCACCGCCTTCATGTGTTTTACCTTTGGATTATGCATAAATTGACTCACAGTACTAACAGCATAAGCTAGGTCTGGTCTAGTATGAGCCAGATATATCAGCTCCCAACTAGCCGCTGATATTGTTCTTTATCAACTGGAGGACTTTCCTCTTTATAACCCATCTTGTGATTCTTCTCAATAGGAGTACTAGATGGTTTACACTCAAGTTTTCCTGCTTTTTTAAGAAAATCAAAGACAGATTTCATCTGACTTATAAAAATTACTTTCTTTGAATGAGCTCCTTCTATCCCTAAGAAATATTTCAATCTCCCAAGATCTTTAACTTTAAATTCAGAGGCTAGTCGTGCTTGTAGAACATGCCTATCCACAATATCACGACCTGTTATAATAATGTCATCGACATACACAAGGAGCATAATGAGCTTCTCATCTTGGGAGTGCTTAAAGAAAGTATGTGATCTCCTTGACTCTATTTGTATCCTAAAGTCATCATATATTTAGTAAACCTCCCAAACCAGGCACGAGGAGACTGCTTCAATCCATACAAGGCCTTTTTTAACCTACAAATTTTATTTTCTCCATCCGTAGATTCAAAACCAGGCGGGGTCTCCATGTAAACCTCTTCTTCTAACTCACCATTAAGAAAAACATCCTTTATATCAAATTGATTGATATCCCAGTTGTAATGGGCAACTAGGGACAACAAGGCTCTCACAGTACTCATCTTTGCAACTGGAGCAAAAGTTTCTTTATAATCAATGCCACGGGTCTGATTATAATTTTTGGCAACTAACCGAACCTTATATCTCTTAAGAGTACCATCGGAATTATACTTTAGAGCATAAACCCATTTGCACCCATTGCTTTCTTTCCATTAGGTCTATCAACAATCTCCCATGTTTTATTCTTCTCCAAGGCATTCATGTCTTCTTGCATGGCTTGAGCCTAATTCTCATCTTTTAATGCTTCATGTACTGATTTTGGAATTGAGATAGAATCTAGTGCTGAAATAAAGATTTTTTGCTGCACAGAAAGGTTAGTAGAAGAGATAAAATGAGAGATAGGATGCTGAGTACAAGAAGGACAAGATCTTTGGATACAAGATCTTTTTCCTTACCTTAGGGCAATGGGCAAGTCTCAAAGGTATAAGAAGCAATAGGCAAATCATGAAAGGCAATATCATAATCAATGGGCAAGTAATTAGAGGCAATAATATTAGAATTAGAAATAAGATATTCAGGACTTACCAGTGGTTCCGACGATTGAGGTTGTTGGTGAGGCAATATGGATTGTTTAATCCTCTGATATACCAATTCAGGTGTCAAAATCTTTCGTATCTCAGGTGTATTTGAAGGTTCTGACACACCAGGAGCAAACATACTAGGAAAAGGTGTAGGGTTAAACAAGGACGATCCAGACTCAAAGAAGGAAGGGGACGAGTCTTCTGAAGAACTGCTCTCCCCTGAAGATGAAGACCTAGGAAATAAGACTCAGATTCATGAAAGGTGACGTCCATAGAAACAAAATTTTCGACTTGAAGGATGATAACACTTGTAGCCTTTTTCATCAGGGGCATAATCGAGAAAGACACACTGCGATGTTATTTATGAACATAGACAAAGGCAACACACCCAAACACTCGTGGTGGAAGACTCTGCAAAATGGGAATAGAAGGAAATAAGGAAGTCATATAGAATGTATAGAACAGGTTTTGTTAAGGGCCTGTGAAGGTAAGCGGTTGATCAAAAAGGCTGCAGCTAACACGACTTTTCCCCAATAAGAACTAAGAACAAATGTCTGGAAAAGTAGTGCTCTAGCAACTTCAAGGAGGTGATGTTTTTTTCTTTCAACAACCCCATTTTGCTGAGGGGTATCAACACATATGAGCTTATGAATCATACATCTGTCTGAAATGAATTGCAATAGACGTTGGTTGATGTACTCAGTACCATTATCAGATCTTAATCTTTTGATATTCTTACTAAATTGAGTCTCAACCATATGATAAAATCGGATAAATATCTCTGGTACTTTAGACTTGTCTCTCATCAAGAATATCTATGTCATCCGAGTACAATCGTCAATAAAAGAAACAAACCACTTTGCACTTGAAACACTATGCACTTTAGAAGGGCCCAAATATCAGAATGGATAAGAGAAAAATGTTTAATGCTTTTGATAGTACTAGAAGGAAATGACACTCGATGGTGTTTTGCAAATTCACGAACATCACAATGGAAGGTCTCAACTGACTGATTTAGAAACAAAGAAGGAAACATTGACTTCAATACACTGAATGGTGGGTGCCCTAGACGCTTGTGATGGAGCCAAATCATAGACTCTGTAGTAGAAGGATGATAGTTCATCAAAATGTTCTTTGATGAAGTATTAAAATTGTTAGGATCATACTGTCACCCTCATGTGATCTACTTCCACCCCTCTATCCCTTTTTATGTGTATTTTCACTTTTTGAATGCTTACAGTGCAATATATCTCACATTGAAGGTCGAAAAGTCAAGTGCGCTTTTGATTTGTAACTTATAAAATTGTGCCTCCTTGTGAGATGTGCTGCCTTTTAAAATGTGTAAAGAAAATGATAATTGAAGCTTGTATATCACTGTAATATTATTGGTTTCTATATTAATAAAACCGGATATCAGAAACAGAGGGAATGGATGTACATAGATTCTCCTAAGTAGAAAAGCGAAAATAGAGAATGATATTAGGATTTAAGACTCTTGGAGGGGTTTCCCTTATCAAATATTTACTCACTTGCTTGATGCCTATATCCAACCTCATCTCCTTCCCTTTATGCCTTGCTCCTAACAATTTCTTCCCTGCTTCCCACCCCTTGGCCATGTAGGTGAGGTTGTTGCAGCCCAAATCCCCATTCTGTCCCGTACTAACTTTGTACTGTCTTGAGTCACTATTACATACCCTTCCTTCAAGCTTTCTTAGAATGTTTCTTTTCCTTTTCTAAGATTGAATTAAATTTGGTATATGCCTGACCTGTTTATAGATCTATATTTCCTTTGATTGAACAATTACTTTGCATTAGAACATGACAACAGTGCATTCACATGCTCTTAGAATGTTTCTTTTCCTTTCCCTTTTCTAAGATTCAATTGGATTCAGAATTTGTTTGACCTGTTTGTAGCTTTTATCTGTTGCAGGATACTGTCATTGTTCTCTGATAGTTTCAGAACAGAAGAGTCTGATGACATACATGCTGCTTTGGCTCTAATGTATGGATATGCTGCAAAGTATGCCCCATCAACAGTAATTGAAGCCAGAATAAATGCCCTTCTTGTAGGTCATCTTTTCTCTCTGCTTTTGACTTGGTATTTATATGAGGATCTATGCTTTCTTGTCTTGTTTTCTCTGTGACCAGACACCAAAGGAACCAAAATGGATGTGTTTGGAACCATTCTCAGTTTTGTTTTTAAATGCTCTTGTAGTGTATCATGCACGGAGAGTTTTCAAGACCAATGAAAGAAAAAAAAGTGTTTGGGTTGATTTTATTTCCACAATGGCTTTTGAAAACCAAAGGCAAATGGCAGTTTATATACTATTATAGTTTTCCATCAATGAAAACAGTTTCATGAGTTGTTTCCCTTGTTTTCAATGAAGTCAGTGTATAGATTATTAGGTTATTATACACCAAGGAGACGTATATATGGTGAGGATGTAGCCTCATGTTGACGATAGAGAGAAAATGTAAAAAAAGAAGTAGCACTTTCTGAGTCAGTGCAATTTCGGCTCTCTTGATGGGATTTCAGTATTGAAATAAGCTAGGGAATGAAGCTTTTGTAGAGTAGTAAGTGACCTTAGTGTTTGAAGGGAAGAGTTTATTTGTCTCATTTATAGTGAAATCCTAACGGGTGGCTAATGAGGTTGATTAGTTATCTTACTGGGGAAGGCTCGGCCAGCTGGACGTATCTTCAATGAGTTGTGATTTGCGACAAGATTCAGACAATATAAGTTTCTAAACTAGGTTGATATCCTTTTATATATGGATTTGGGTGATCCTTGATTGAAGGAAAATGATATCTCACATAGACACCGCCAAGAAGAGGGAGATCAAGTAGGGAAGGATCTTTATTCTGTAATACACCCAAAAGCCAAGACCTATATTGCTTTTTGCTAATTTCATCAAGGAAGACCAAGGCATCTCAGCAATTCTCATCAAGTGTCTTTGTTTTGGAACTCTCCTTTGTTCAGAGCCTATTAGCAACATGATTTTTTTATTTCACAGAACTTTGTGATAGTTTCTCTGGGTACTGGATTTTCTTGTTTCTATTCTAATGATGCGTTACTCTTCTTTTCCTTTATAATAATATTTCCTCAGAATTCATTATTACAGTTTTTTCATTAGTGAAAACAATTTTCTTAAGTTGTTTACTTTGTTTTTGTCAGAATACCTTCATTATCTGTTATCTTCATTATTTGTTTTGTTGTATAATTGAGGAATGGGTTTCCATTCCAGTATAGGTCTCCATGCTTTTCATTACTAGTGCTTGTACATTATTAGTGATTGTATTCATTATAAATACCATATAGCTTCACAGAGTTCTCTAAGCAATTTCAATATTCCTTTCTTCAGTTTTTATCGATTTCAGGGAACACAAAACAGAAAGCATAAATAAAGATGTTATGCACCCTCTTTTTTCAACAAATAATATAGAAACTGTTCTTAGTTTTTATACAGTGAAAACAATCTTCAAAACATATTTTATTATTTTCTACTTGAAAACGAAAAAAAGTTTTAGAAACAGTATGAAGCAGACCCTGAATTTTTTCTTTTTTCTCTTCCTGTTTTCTGCTTTCATCTTCTGTTTAAATTATGCATGAAAGCTACAATTTGGCAAAACAAGAGTAGTTTGGGCATCTAACTTCTTGTTCATATATTTTTGGGTTATTATGTTATGTTTATAATAAGGGAAAGATGATTTGATTGTATTATTTGTTTGTGGGCAGGGAACCAACATGCTCTCACGGCTTCTTCATGTGCGTCACCCTACAGCAAAACAAGCTGTCATCACAGCAATTGATTTACTAGGTTTGTAATAATCTTTTGAAAATCTTATTATTATTGATTCTTGAGGTTATCTTTCTTGCTGATTGTGCCGTTATTTTTTTCATTAAAACTTTTCTTATGTTTTTAGCTCATCACTTCTTTGAAAATTTTATGTATAAATTAAAATGGATTGCTACAAAAACCCCTTTTAGAAAATGAACATCTGTGAAAGTTGTGATTATTTTGCTCTACATAGATGTAGAACTCGTGCTATTCACAATTCGTAGCGATACAAATCAGAGAACTTTAAAAATCAAATAACAGTGTTATTTGCTGCTATTATATACTCTACTTTAAATATCAGAGTACTCGTGCTATTCACAATTCCTTTTTACCCAGCTATGATGGTTAAGCTGTAACGGCCCCATGCGGCAGCTCAATAGCAGTGTTATTTGCTGCTATTATATACTCTGCTTTGTACCTCTGATTCAGAAAATCAAATAGCCATTGTAACAGATCTTTTAGAGTCAGCATATAACTACACTTTGACTTTGTTGGTCAGAAAACATGCTATTTTGACATCTTTGAGAGTTTTAATCTTTTCTGTGAGATTCTTCTTTCTTCACAAGGGATGATGTGAATTTTCTCAAGCGTCCTGGCTTTGGACCTATTTGAGAGTCATCCATGTCAACATAAACATCACCTTTATCCCAAACTAGTTGGGGTCGGTGGCAGATGAACTCAAATAAAAAGTACAAAAAAAAAAAAAAATTTGAGGAAGAGAGAGGATAAAACAAAATTAAAAGAAATTTAGATATAAATGAAGAAATGAAGAAGTGTTTTCTCTGAATAACTCAATTTCTTAATTCATTGAGACCCAATGGGTCCTTTTTATATTGAGTACAATGAGCTACACCAATAAATAGCAACAGTAGACTAAGAGACTTAATTACAATAACAAGAAACACTAATGAATAGCAACAGTAAACTAAGAGACTTATTTACAATAACAAGAAACACTAATAAATAAGGGAACAGATAACAAAAAAGCAATAAATGATAAATCACAATCTAGAATATTCTACACTCCCCCTCAAGTTGGGAGATATATATTGATCATTCCCAACTTGCTGATCAAAACCTCAAACGTCGGCTTAAGTAATCCTTTGGTGAGAATACCTGTCGTCTGTTCCTTGATAGGTATATATGACAAGCATACACTACCGTCTTCTAATTTTTCTTTGATAAAGTGACGATCAACTTCCACATGTTTTGTTCTGTCATGATGAACAGGATTTTGAGCAATGCTGACAGCAGCCTTATTATCACAATATAATCTGATAGGTAGGGAATAAGAGATCTTCAACTCCTCCAAAAGCCTTCTTAACCAAATTCCTTCACAAATGCCATGGGCTAGAGCCCGAAATTCCGCTTCTGCACTACTTCTTGCAACAACAGTTTGTTTCTTACTTTTCCAGGTCACAAGATTTCCCCAGACATATGTACAATATCCTGAAGTAGATCTTCGGTCCATTGCAGAGCCAGCCCAGTCTGCATCTGTATAAATTTCAATCATCCTTTTGTTCCCCTTTTTAAAGAGAATTCCTCGACCAGGGGAGTTTTTGAGGTACTTGAGAATTCTATAAGCAGCACTGAGGTGTTTTTCCTTAGGAGAATGCATGAATTGGCTAACCATGCTCACGGCAAAAGCAATATCAGGAAGAGTGTGAGACAAATAGATTAATCTCCCCACCAGTCTCTGGTACTGCTCCCTATCAACATTTTTCCCGTCCTCAACTCCCAACTTGATATTAGCTTCAATTGGAGTCTCTGCCGGCTTGCACCCAAGCATATCTGTTTCTTGCAACAGGTCTAGAATGTATTTTTTCTGAGTTAAAGAAATTCCTTCCTTACTCCGAGCAACTTCCATGCCAAGGAAATATTTGAGAGATCCAAGATCTTTTAGTTCAAACTGGTCAGCTAAACATTTTTTTAAAGCGATTATCTCCTCGCTATCATTACCAGTGACAATAATGTCATCAACATAAACGATGAGAATAGTAATTCTACCTTTGTCGGAGTGTTTAAAAAATAAAGTGTGATCAGTCTGAGTTTGGGTGAACCCTCTCCCCTTAACAGCTTGAGTAAATTTTCCAAAGCATTCTCTGGGAGATTGTTTAAGTCCATAGAGAGACTTCTGCAACTTGCACACCGAACCATCCCCTTTTTCAAAACCAGGAGGTGGATCCATGTAAACTTCCTCATGTAGATCATCATTCAAGAAGGCATTCTTAACATCTAATTGTTGCAATGGCCAATCAAGGCTGGGGGCAAGAGATAGCAGAACGCGGATAGTGTTAAGCTTGGCAACAGGAGTAAATGTCTCCTGATAATCTATCCCATGGGTCTGAGTAAATCCCTTAGCAACTAATCTGGCCTTATACTTATTGATGCTATTGTCTGTATTAAATTTTATTGTGAACTCCCACTTGCAACCAATAGTTTTCTTTCCTTTAGGTAATGTCACAAACTCCCATGTTCCATTTTTTATAAGTGCATCCATTTCTTCTAATACTGCATTCCTCCATTTTGGGTCATCAAGTGCTTCTTCGATATTTTTGGGTATCCTGGTACTGTCTAACATAGTGTTGAAAGCACGAAAACCTGGAGACAACTTCTCATATGAGATATAATGGGAAATAGGATGAGCAGTGCAAGATCTAGTACCTTTCCGAAGAGCAATGGGCATATCAATGTTGGCTGTACTAGTGCATTCAAGTGGGTTGCTGGAGCAAGGACTCGAGCCAGGATCCTGGCAGTCTAGAGTATCTTGATGTGTTTTGCGCCTGCTGTAAAATTTTCCCCATTTACCAGGAGGATCACTAGTCTCAGGTATAGTTGCTCCCCCTGTTTCCTTCCTAATAACTCTCCCTGTTTCCAAAGGCCAAAGTAAGACAGCAGCATCATTTGGTTTCCCAGATTTATCTTCATCCATACTAATACCAATAGCTCCCCCTGAAGAGAAGTCAGGGAGAAAATGGATTGTGTCTCGTAAAAGGTAACATCCATGGAAACAAAGACCTTACGGAGAGAAGGTGAGTAACACTTATAACCTTTTTGATTAGGGGAATATCCTATGAAGACACATCTAATAGATTTAGGGTCAAGTTTGGACCTTTGATGTGGAGGAATATGCACAAAAACAACACAGCCAAATAATCTGGGAGGAAGAGAAGAAAGGGCATTGAAAGAGGGAAAATATTTAGTAAGACAAGATAGAGGAGAATGAAAATTTAGTACCCGAGAAGGCATCCGATTAATGAGATAAGAGGCTGTCAAGGCGGCTTCCTCCCACAGATATTTAGGGACATACGTTGTGAATAAGAGAGCTCGAGCAACTTCTATGAGATGTCTATTTTTCCTTTCAGCCACCCCATTTTATTGAGGGGTATTAGGACAAGAACTTTGATGAACAATTCCACGCTGGTTTAGGTAATTTCCAAGGACAGAATTAAAATATTCAGTACCATTGTCTGTTCGCAGAATTTTGATAGAGGTCTGGAATTGAGTTTGAATTATAGCATGAAAGTTTTTAAAAGTGGATGTCGCATCAGACTTATCTTTTAAGAGATATACCCAACATACCCTAGAATGATCATCAATGAAAGTAATAAACCAACGAGCACCCGAGACATTTTTTTCACGAGCAGGTCCCCAAATATCACCATGAATCAATGTAAAGGAAAAAGATTCATGATATTTCTTAGGAGAATAAGTGACACGAGAATGCTTTGCAAACTGACAAATATCACAAAGAAAGGAACTTGGTTTTTTATTGATAAATAATTTTGGGAATAACTTCTGAAGATAAACAAAGTTTGGGTTTCCTAACCTACGATGCCATAACAAAACATCATTACAGTCATCTGATAAACATAGAGAGTGGTTCGAAAAAACCCTCCTTTCACAAAGATCTTCTTTAAAATAGTAGAGCCCTTCTTCCTCTTTAGCACTGCCAATCATTATCCCCGAGTCCTGCTCCTGAAAGATACAAGCATTTGCAGAGAACTTAGCAACACAATGCAACTCAGCAGTAAGTTTGCTAATAGAGATGAGGTTACAAGTAAGAGAGGGAACATGAAGAACTGAGTTCAAAATAATATGCTCAGAAAGTTTAATGTATCATTTTCCCGCAATAGTGGAGAAATTCCCATCAACTGTTCTTATTCGTGACGGGTGTAAGGGGTATAGGAGCAAAATAAGGTTGCATTACCTGTCATGTGATCAGAGGCCCCTGAATCAAGGATCCAACGATTAATACGTTCAACATGGAATGCCATATCTTTTTGAGCAACATGACTAGTTGCCTCAGCGTCCATGGCTTTCGAACAACAGGTACCCAGAAAAAATGTTCTAAAAAAAAAAAAGGAATAAGAAGAAGACTTAAAAAAAAAAAATCAGAAAAGGGAAGACACTGGAATATAACCAGCTCTTGATACCATGAAGAAATGAAGAAGTGTTTTCTCTGAATAACTCAATTTCTTAATTCATTGAGACCCAATGGGTCCTTTTTATATTGAGTACAATGAGCTACACCAATAAATAGCAACAGTAAACTAAGAGACTTATTTACAATAACAAGAAACACTAATAAATAGCAACAGTAAATTAAGAGACTTATTTACAATAACAAGAAACACTAATAAATAAGGGAACAGATAACAAAAAAGCAATAAATAATAAATCACAATCTAGAATATTCTACAATAAATAATACTAGAAATGAAAACATAGCAATAAACAATTAAGAAGAAGAATAAAATAAAATAAAGTGAAAATAAGAGAGAAAATAATGAGAGAAAAAAAGAAAGTAAAAGTAAAAATACAAAAAAAAATTAAAGAAACTGAGAGATAAAATAAACAGAAAAAAGAAAATAAATAAATAAATAAATAAATAAGAAAAGAAAAATAGAGAGGGAAAAAAATGAAATATAAGAAAAGAAGAAAGGGACAAAAAGGAGAGGTAAAGAAATAAACAAAGGGAGATATAGGGAAAAAAGACTAACTGCCTGTTTGGATCCTCTCTTTTATAAGATAGAAGCTACTTATAAGCATAAGTTAGGCCAAACAGGTTTTGGAAAAAGCTCTTATAACGAAAAGCTCTTTTTTTTATATTGAAGAAAAAAGCTGAAAACTAAAAGCTCCTAGGAGGAGCTTTTTTTTAAGCTCTTATCTATTTTTCTTGAATTGTGTGTTTTTTTTTTTTTTTTAAATGAAGAGTGATAAAGATAGAGAGAGAGATAATTTTCTTGAAATATGTGTTTTTAAGTAATTTTTAAGCTAAAATTTTTATGTAATTTCTAAACATCTTTTAGCTTCTTTTTTTAAGCTCTCTTTTATAGCTTTAGCTTATAAGTAGCTTCTAGCTTAAAAGTAAGATGATCCAAACAGGCTCTAAAAAAGGACCATCTGGAATATAGAAAGAAAAATGGGTCTATCCCTCCACTATGCTAATAGCTTTCCTCCAATGCATCGTGAGACACATTGTTCACCAATTTGTATCCCACTCCATGTATCCCACTCCATTAAAAAGGAGTTATTCATGTACTTTCTCAAATTTTCAGGAAACTTTCTCGAGTCGTTCAACGTTCTTTCTCAAGTCATTGCAGCCTTCAATGATCTTTCTCATGAATATTTGTAAAGATCTGCTCATCAAGCTTAGAAGAAAACTTCAAAGAAACACAATAATTCACTTAATATCAAAGTAGAAAATATTTAGTTCAAAACGGCATTGGAGCTTACATCTTATCTATGTTGTGCATCCTGCATACCAGATCTAAGTCTCTGTTTGGTTGTATTGTCATAGGCTGTCTATGATATTGAGTTCTCTCATAACCTTTAGTCTTTTCTTACTAGAAGAAGTTTTAGCGGAGAAGAAATTTGGGTTAGCCATCAGATGAGAATAAGATATCTTGATCTGGATTGTCCAAAGTACATAGTATACTTTTGAGAGTATTGTTGACGGAAAAATCAAGGGTTTAGATTTTTATGAAATAGAAACACTCAGACAGAAAATCATAGATCAATGAGAATTCACTCTCTTGATTTCCTCTTTAAGTTACCACTTTCTAAACCTAAACCCTGTCCAAGATATCCCTTTTTTGTTTCCTGTAGCAACCAAGATATCCTTCTAGCACTATTGAGTATCAACCCATTAGCAGCTTCTATTCCGACTAAACCCATCCTCTGCTTGGGAGTTTCATGTTTTTGTGAAACCTGACTGATAGAAAAACTCTGGAGTTGGAAGCAGTTCTTGGTTTTCTTGCCTCTATTGCTCCCCCTTCTTTCCTGGATTGAAAGGTTTGGTCTGTAGGCTCCTCTAGACTTTTCTCTTGTAATCTTATTTCCATTTTGATGGGCTAGGATTAGTGGGCCCAAGTTAGCATTGCAAAATTAGTTAGTTAGCTAGTTTGTTAGGGAAATTAGTCTAGAATATTCCTAAATAATAGGATATAAGGAGGGGGTGTGGGAGTGTGAGGAATTATGCAATGTATTCAGAATATTGGAGTGGGGTTTTGGGGAAAAGATCTCTTGGGATCTCTTTGGCCTAGGTATTTGGCTTGAGAGTGAGTGAGGTCTTTTAGTGTTAATTTTCTGCATTTCATCTTGTAAGGAGCTTGGCTCCATTTAATTTTCTGCAATTTCAGATTTATAAAAATAGGTTCCATCAATTTGGTATCAAAGCACTACAATCCTGGGAGTGCTCTTTGATCCACAGATCTGAAGAAAAAAAAAAAATCGATCAACAGATCCAGATCTATACAATGGTTCTAGAATTTTTTGGAGTAGAAGATGGAATTAAAGCTTGGGGATGGTTGCTTGGACTGGAACAACATTTTCAAGCAAACCAAATTCAAGAAGCTGATATGTTGAATGAGGCTGTGAAGGGATTGAGAGGTAGTGCTCTCAGCTGGTACAAGCTTTGGAGTGGGCTCAGTTTTCAGGTAAGTTGGCGGAGCTTTGATAGAGCATTCATAGGAAGGTATATACCTGAGATCTTAATAATAGATGAAGTTGAAGTATCGAAAAATTCAGAAAAAAAAGATGAAAAAGAAACAGCAAACGAAATAAAAGAAACAAAAGTTGAAAAAAAAGAAACGAAACAGAAAAAAGAATTGGAGAAGAAAAAAGAAGATCAAGAAAAGAAAACAGACAAAAAAGAAGAAGGAAAAAAGGAAGAAGAAGGAAAAAAGGAAGAAGAAACAGAAAAAGAAGAAGAAGAAAAGGTAATAAACGAAGAAGAAGACAATAAAACAGAAGCAAAAAAAGAAGAAGGGGTCACTACTGTTGAAGAGAGAGCAGATCGAAACTCAAAAAAAGAAGCCAAATATGATGGAGAGGACAGATCCAAAAAAACAGAGGAAGAGGAAGAAGAAGGAGGAAACAAAGATGAGTTCCACGAAGAAGAAGAAGATGAAGAGATCAGCAACAAAGAAGGAAGAACAGAGATTAAAGAAAAAGAAGAAGCAACCGAGGAAGAAGAAGACGCAGCGGCTGATGACAAAGATCCAGAAGCGGACGAAGTAGAGGGAGCAGAAAATAAATACACGAAGGAGGAGGTGGGAGCTGTTATTCGCAGTGGCTCGACAGAAGAAATTGGAGATGAAATCTGTTTGCACCCATTGATGGATTTGGAACGCATGAAGGCTGGTGCGCAACGTTTCGAGGAGAGGGACGAAGTGTTACCTCATAGTCCTGGGTCTGGATTTGCTGAATCAAAAAGGCGATTTGGACTGACCAGCAATGGAGCGGGTAATGGAGCGAGAAAAATGGGTCAACCCGCATTAATGAACAAACTCATTAATCAGCAAAGGGCAATTGTGGACCGAGGTAATGGGCTGGGTCTTAACCCATGTCAGGGGCCTACTAATTCCCAACGGAGGTCCAATAGTATGGGGGGAGGTCGAGTTGGGCCTCATCACAGTCCTATTAACTCACCAGCGGCCCAAATCATTAAACCAACCCATGAAATACATTCTTCAGCAGTTAGTGTGGGCAGTGTGAACCCTAGTCTATTCATAGGGGCAACAACCGACAAAAACAACCCCACCCAAGGCAGAGTGACGTCGGCGAGCGGCGGCCAGAAACACCGACGAGGAACGCGATGTGGAAGACTAACTCAAGAGGAGCTGGACTTAAACGGAAAGAGCGAGGGGCTGGGTTATGAAGAAGAAGGGTCGTCAAAGGCAACAAATGACGGTGACAGGCGCGCGCGGTTCCTGTTGTTGCCAGCGGCGGAAGTTCTACTGAGCTTGGGAAACTTACAAAGACGATGGATTGAGGTTGTGGATGGTGATGGAGTAACGTTACAATTACTGAGCTGTTCATTTGGGTCAGACCCAATGGGTTTCACCATGGGGTTACACGATCAGACACATTTAGGCTTGAAAAACGGTGATTGTGGCCTGAAATTTTTGTTTGGAATGGGCCAGCAAAAAAAGAAAAAAATAGGGCATGGGAAATATGGAGATATACCTTGTTTCATGGCCAGATATGTGCAGTATGGAGACAAGGGGGCAAGGGGACCCGACAATTTTTCAGTTTCAAGAGTGACGGGATCAATGTTCTTCAAGCAATGGGACCCTGGTGGATGTTCAATTACATCCCCTATTCTCTTCCTCACCTTGAGGACAAGGTGAATTTTGAAAGGGGAGTATTGATGGGCTAGGATTAGTGGGCCCAAGTTAGCATTGCAAAATTAGTTAGTTAGCTAGTTTGTTAGGGAAATTAGTCTAGAATATTCCTAAATAATAGGATATAAGGAGGGGGTGTGGGAGTGTGAGGAATTATGCAATGTATTCAGAATATTGGAGTGGGGTTTTGGGGAAAAGATCTCTTGGGATCTCTTTGGCCTAGGTATTTGGCTTGAGAGTGAGTGAGGTCTTTTAGTGTTAATTTTCTGCATTTCATCTTGTAAGGAGCTTGGCTCCATTTAATTTTCTGCAATTTCAGATTTATAAAAATAGGTTCCATCACATTTTCTCCCCCATTCTTCGGGCAGGCACAATTTTCTTCCTGCCAACTCGCATTGGAAATTCAATGGATGCCCCTTTGAAGGTGAAGTCTTAAATTTGGAGTAGAAGGCCTATATTTATGGGATAGGATTGTGTTTTTGACCTGTTTTTGGTGCTCTGCTCATGGTTGTTTTAAATTACATTTATGATCTACACAGGGACTGGGTTTTATCCTCTTAGACATTTTAGCCTCTTTGGCTGTTTGTTTTCTTTTGGTTTTGAAGTTCTTTTGCTTACAAAAAAATTGCTATTTATCTTTCACTTCAAGTTGTGTCTGTGAGTAATTTGGGTTGCTACTGTTTTTCTTCTCTAATGTAGTTTTAAAATTTAACAAAAGCTCTTGGACAATCATGATAACAATTGCAGTATCTTAATGCTCTCTTCTCGAGTGTTAGAAGCTGATTTCCAGTTTGCTTCACCTCTTGTTGAGAGTAACCAAACCTTCATCAAATTTCAGTTTGACAAATATACGTGACGGCTAATAATATTGTCCTGATAATTTTGTGTTCATGATGTGATTCTGGTAATGCAGGTAATGCTGTCATTAATGCTGCTGAAAGTGGTGCACCATTTCCATTGAAAAAAAGGGATGAGTTGCTTGATTATATTTTAACTTTAATGGGGCGAGATGACAATGATGGCTTTGTTGATTACAATGAACTTTTGCGCACTCAGGTATATAAAATGAAGTTGAATGAGTCATGCTTAAGGTGAAGTCACTAGTGAATTTAATCTGAGAAAATTTGAGTTTGTTAATGTGTTTTATTTTATTTAGGCCCTTGCTATAAGTGCCTGCACTACATTGGTATCTGTGGAGCCAAAACTAACTGTTGAAACTAGAAACCATGTAATGAAGGTATGGGCTTTCATTTGATTTTATGAATGTATAATTCGCAATTTTCAGCCATCTGAGTTTATTGATGAATCTGACAGGCCACATTGGGGTTCTTTGCAATACCAAATGATCCAATTGGTGTTGTCAATCCCCTTATAGACAACCTGATCACTCTTTTATGTGCAATTCTTCTCACAAGGTAATTTAAGTAAAAAACTTCATATTATTCTGCTTAAGTTTCTGACTTTTTTTTTTGTTACCTGTCCTTTTGAATATTTTTTAACTTCATTTGTTGTTTTCTTATCCGCGCCCTCATTTTATTTTCATTGCTCCTTTCAAATTAATTTTTTTTTCTTAATCCAGAAAAAATTCATTTCTTGCTCTTTTCTCATATCTGTTTTAATTGCATCCTGGGATATCACATTGGTAATTTATTGTTGGTACTGCATCTTACACTTAAGAAACATAACATCTCTTTCTTCATCTCTCTCACTCAATTGATCCATTAAAAAGTTATAGGACTTTTGTATTATATCATCCTGTGTTTGTAAAGGTGTTTTTTTACTTGTACTAATTAGTAAAAACTTAATATTTAGTGGAGAGGATGGAAGAAGTCGAGCTGAGCTGCTACTGCTTATCTTGAGGCAAATTGATCAATTTGTCTCTTCCTCTCTTGAGTATCAGAGGAAAAGAGGTTGTCTTGCAGTCCATGAGATGCTTCTCAAGTTTCAGATGGTTTGTGTAAGAGGGCATTGTGCACTAGGCTGCCACGGGAGTTGTGCTCATAACAAGAAAATTGACCGTACTCTATATGGGAATTTTTCAAAGCTGCCATGTAAATATGTTCCATTAGATGACTTTGATTTGTTAGTCTTTTATATATTCTAAAGTATATTTAATTGTTTTTTTTAACTGCCAGCTGCATTTGTATTGCCAAGTCGCGAAGCTTTGTGCTTGGGAGATAGGGTAATAATGTATCTTCCACGTTGTGCAGACACCAATTCTGAAGTCAGAAAAATATCAGCGCAAGTAAGGACCTCAGATGTCTTGTCTCTGCTATGTAAAAAAGCACAATCTCTCCTTAAATACTTGTATAGTTTCTGAAATATTATATGGTCTATAAAATGCATGATCTCTAGTCTTAGCTTCTATAAAGAGGACATTGCTTTCTTGTTCTTGAACAACCCAATTAATTGTTTTATTGTACAGATTTGAATAACCCAATTAATTATTTTGTTGTGCAGATGCTTGATCAACTCTTCAGCATCTCTCTTTCACTTCCGAGACCTGCAGGTTCATCTATATCTGCTGAAGATGTAGAATTGTCATATGGTGCTTTGTCATCTCTTGAGGATGTTATAGCCATATTGAGGAATGTAAGTTCATTGACCACCTTGTTTATTACCTTTATTGTCCTTCTTCTTTTTCCATTTTTCTTGCATTTTATAGTTGCAGAAGAGAAAAAGTTGAGAACACAGATTTTCTTGTTTTTCATGTATGTTTATACAGGATACCTCGATTGATCCTTCAGAAGTTTTCAACAGGATTGTTTCCTCCCTCTGCATTCTGTTGACAAAGGATGAGGCAATTACTTTTTATTTTTCATGTGCTTGTATGTGTGTGCATGCATGTGTTTAAGTCATAATTAACAAGCCCGTTGATGTACTTCTCTTACAGCTGGTAGCTACACTGCATGGTTGCTCAGTAGCTATATGTGATAAGATCAAGCAGTCATCTGAAGGGGCTATTCAAGCTGTTGTTGAGTTTGTTACAAAGAGAGGGAGTGAACTGACGGAGATTGATATCTCAAGGTTTAAAGCATAGTTTGTATAACAATGTTATGCTACCCGAGAAACCACCTTTGGTCATATTTTCTTTTGCCCTGGTAAACTTTAAGCATTAGTTATGGTGACACATAATGTATACGTTTACAGGACAGCACAATCATTGATCTCTGCCACTGTGCATGCAACTGATAAGCATTTGCGTGTGGAGACTCTTGGTGCTGTATCCTTTTTCCTTTAAATTTTTAATCTAATACCTGTAAGTTTCAAAAGGTGTATGTTTCGTTGACCGTCTTTCGTCATTATTTTTTTGACTTGTTGGAACCAGCACTGTTGTTTATATTATCTGAAATTCCCCCCTCCCCCACCTCCCCCCCTCTCTCTCTCTCTCTCTCTCTCTCTCTCTCTCTCTCTCTCTCTTAGTATGATGGTTTCAAGCTGTTAGCCTCTGGTATATTCATCCTTTACTAGCTAAAAAGATTTCTTCTTTGGCTGAAAACACTAGTCCAAAAACTGTTTTTGATGAAGTCTTGGCTACTGCTGGAAGGGACACAGTCACGAAGGATATATCTAGGCTACGCGGTGGATGGCCAATGCAGGATGCATTCTATGTAAGTCTGTCATCATTTTCCCTTAGCAACAACCTTTTTACTCCACTCTTATATAGAGTGTTCCCCTTGTTCAAATTACAATTTATTTGATCATAGCTGTGATAATTTAGTCATTTTTTTTAGGGTTCTGTGTGATAATTTCACATGAATCTCTATGTTAGCCATGCAAAGGGAATTTCTAATTATTTTAAGTGCAGTTGTCAGGATCTTGTTGAGGATTATTTGTTTATGAGACTTAATAACAAAAGGAATTTGGCTGTTTTAGTCTGTTTGTTTCGCGGTAAAATTAGGGGTATTTATTTAAAATAATTGGGAGTGTTTATGAATTTGGATTCATGCTTTGGGAACAAGCCTATGATGATAGGGTGCCACGAGAAGTCTCGGAGGCTTTAGAGAATAAAGGAGTTTGTGTAACATTACATATATTCAACCTGAAGGATATCTATGATGGCCAAAAGTCTAGTGTGCAAACTATTGAGTGGTAACTAAGAAGAGTTTCCTATAAAATTATGTTTGCACCATGGGTTGACAATGAGTTCATACCTTTGTTACCTTATTATTAGACATATTTAATGGGCATATCCAAGAGCCAATGCAACCATCCATGCTTTTTGCAGATGATATGCTTCTAGTTTGGGTTGAGAGAATGAGTAAATTCTAAGTGAATAAGAGAAGTAAACTGGAGAGCTGGAGAGAGGCTTTTGAATTAAAATATTTTCAGTTAAGTAGGTGTAAAGTGGAGTATATGGAATGCAAGTTAAATAAGGCTCAGGTTAATAATATTTTGAAGGTGAAGATTAGGGATCAGATCATATCACAAGAATGCATCGTTTAGGTATATTGAATCCATTTTACAAAGTGATGAAGAGATTCATGGGGTCATGTGAATAAGAGAAGTGGATCGAATGGAAGATATTCTGATTAAACTGTGTATAGGAAGACATAAGAAAACAATAGGAAAATCCATTAAAGAAGACTTTTCTATATAAATGGTTTTATTGAAAATTTAGGCTCTGATAGAACCCAACAGGGTCAATTGGGCCATGTAGCCGAAGCAACATAGTGGGATAAATCTTTGTTGTTGTTGCTCAGGATTTTTGCGTGCTATAATTGGAATTGATTGTCCATAGGAGCATTATTGTTATGAGTTTCCAGTTCATTTTAATCTATTTTTATCTCTTTCTACTTTCCCTTCTCTTGCTTTTTGTTAATTCTATTCTTCTTCGAATACCTTTGTATGATGTTTGAGTTTCATGTTGTCATATATGTTCTTATTTTAAGAATAAGTTTATAAATTGATTGATTTAGAGTACATTATTTTTTCCAGGCATTTTCTCAGCACCTGGTACTGTCAATCTTGTTTCTAGAACATCTGATATCTGTCCTTAGCCAGATTCCTATCCTTAAAGGTGATGCAGATAAAGTTGAGGATAGCCAGGTTGACAATCATACAGAGGATGGAAAACTGCAAGCTGCAATTTTTGCTCTTACTGCTTTCTTCAGGTCTGTATTATCAGCTATGCTTCTGTATTATCAGCTATGCTTCTTTAATTTAATATAAATGATACAACAGTTTATGTTGATCACATCAATATCAGAGCTATTGACAGCACACAGATAGATTTCATTCCTAACAAATTTGTTTAGAGATTCTGTTTAGTTTTTTTGCTCTAATTTGTTCCCTGTTAATTTTCTGATTATTAGCATTTATATCTGTTGCTGTTTAATTGATTATTATGTCCTTAGTTTTAGGGAGTTATTTTTGGAAGTATATTCTGTATATTCAATACCAAATTAACATGAAAAATATATCTAATAGAATAGAATTTCTTCTGTTTTTACTTATACGTTTCTTTGATGCAGAGGTGGGGGGAAAGTTGGAAAACGGGCTGTTGAACAAAACTATGCTTCTGTTCTTTCTGAGCTTACGCTGCAACTTGGAAGTTGTCATAGTTTAGCCCACTCTGGACATCATGAACCATTGCGGTAAGGTTCTAGCATTATTACTTACATGTTGGCATCCACATGTGTGCTGCATATCAAGTATGCCTTTATTTGATTTTGTTGAACTTGTAAATACATGAACATCAACATCACTTTTATGTCAAAACTAGTTGGAGTCGGCAGTTGATGAAATTTAAATGTTGAAGATAATAATAAAAAGGGATAGGTTATTGTGCCTACTCCCATTTTACCTACCTTTGCCTACCCCTTTCGTTACCGTTCGATTACCATCTAATCCAACGGTCCATATTTGTGATATAAAATAAACCTTTTTTTCTCTTTCTCTCTCCTCCCTTTCTCCCATACCCTTTCTCTCTCCTCCCCTTTCTCTCTTCCTCTGCCCTTTTTTTCCTTTATCGTTAATCTCTGTCCAGGTGAACGCGCGCAGAAACATTTGAAATCAATTACCACAGCATTTGAAATCAATTATCGTTAAAAAAATACTGCCATTCAAGCATAGCCAGTACAAAGGCAACCGACATTTCAAGTGCAGAGGAAGAGATAACGAAAAAATACTGTCATTCAAGCATAACCATTACAAAGGCAACCGACATTTCAAGTGCAGAGGAAGAGATTAACGATAAAAGGAAAAAAAAAAAAAAGTATAGGGCAGAGGAAGAGAGAAAGGGGAGGAAAGAGAAAGGGTATAGGAGAAAGTGATGAGAGAGAAAGGGAAAAAAAAAGTTTATTTTATATCACAAATATGGACCGTTGGATTAGATGGTAATCGAGCGGTAACGAAAGGGGTAGGCAAAGGTAAGTAAAATGAGAGTAGGCACAATAACCTATCCCTAATAAGAAATGATATGTTTTGAAATTTACAGATAATATTAGTTTTGGAGGTTTTTAGTAAAATTAGGGAGATATTTAAATCTGTGAATTATTGTTAGAGAAATATAATATAAAATCATTAATATAACATTCACTTAACAACTTAAGTTGTTGGATTGAATTAATTGCTTTACATGGTATCAGAGTCTCTGTGATTAAGTGGTCACGAGTTCGATTCTCACTAGCTCCATTCTATTAACAAATAATTAAATCTTGTGAAATTTCTTAGTACAGTAGGACATGTTAAAGCCTAATAAGCTCTTGTGTGAGAGGGCATATTAAAGAAATATAATATAAAATCTTTAATATGGTTTTCACCTAATAGTTTAAGCTTTTACGTTAAATGATTACTTTACAGATATCACACAAATATATTATTATACGCACAACTGTGCTTGTAAATCCTATGTTTAAATCCTCTTTTATCTCCTTGTGCAGGAATCTTCTAACTGCATTTCAGGCATTCTGTGAATGTGTTGGTGACCTTGAGATGGGCAAGGTAGATAAACATTTAAAATTGCTCTATTTTATGGATATAATATATGGTCTTGTAAGTAAAGCAAAATAGTAAAATATTTCTTTATCCAGATTTTAGCTAGAGATGGGGAACTATCTGAAAATGAGAGGTGGATTAATCTCGTTGGAGACATAGCAGGCTGCATATCTATAAAACGGCCAAAAGAGGTAAATGGTTTCAAGTGTATCCTACGCAGTTTGATAGATGCACACATTTACATATCCTGATGAATACATATTTGCATGACCAAAAAGAAAATGCTGATAAGATAGCCTCAGACCCTCAGTATACATTGAAGAAATTGTAGATTTATGACAGTCTTTCCATATCTGTTGGTAGTGTTAGAGATATAAATCAAAACCATTTCTAAAAATTCTCCGATAGCTCAAAACTTTTAGTTTTAGGTT
Source organism: Gastrolobium villosum (assembly GCA_032173675.1). Taxonomy (NCBI): domain Eukaryota; kingdom Viridiplantae; phylum Streptophyta; class Magnoliopsida; order Fabales; family Fabaceae; genus Gastrolobium; species Gastrolobium villosum. The sequence continues at coordinate 39,628 of JAVKPL010000601.1, forward strand.
GATTTAAGTTCTTGACATAGTATCATAAATCATAATCTCTATGACCAAGTGGCTAGGAGTTCAATCCTCAGTGCCTTTGTTGCATAAGGGGGTATGTATGTTGGAGATATAAATCAAAACCATATTTGAACCTGTTCTTAAGTTTTAACAACTTAAGCTTTTCCATTTTAGGTTGTTTTAGTTTTTAACATACTTTCATGATAATTATATCAATTGATTATCAAAATGTATGCCAATAATTTAGTGATTTTTATCTTTGATAATGTCTCTTAATAGTTTAATTTTACGTTGTTTAGTTACAAGTCATATGTGGAACAGGCTGTTTGATGTCATTGTTGAGCAGTGAGCCTGCCCACTAGTCAGTAGTCATGAAGATTTCCTTTAATTTATTTTGTGCTTCTGTGATAAAGGAGGATGTTAGGACCCATTTGCAAGGCATGGGACATGGAATCCCACATTGGTTGTATGGGCAACTAATGTGGGATTTATAACTCACATCGTTTGAGCTAGCTTTTGGGGTGGTGCATCCTAAGGGTCTTATCAAATGGTATCAGAGTCTTCCACTTTGTCTCCCAGTTGCAATTGAGCGGCGGCATTGCAGTGATCGCCCGGGGCTAGTAAAAGACTAGCGCAAAGCCAGCCTGGGTGAGCGCTGGGGCTGCGGAGCGTGGTGGAATGTTATGACCCATTTGCAAGGTATGGGACTTGGAGTCCCACATTGGTTGTATGGGTAACTAATGTGGAGTTTATAAGGCCTTGGGCACTCCCACCCTTTGAATTAACTTTTGGGTAGTGCATCCCAAGATTCTTATCAGAGGACTACGCATTTGTATGCATGGAAAGTTTGTAATGTAATGGAGTATTTTTCTTCTTGAATGAAATACAATGATTTCCAAGAATCAGTTTTTCTATTCCGTTGATAAGTTATTTTGGCATCACTGCAGTGTTCTGCTACTACAATACTTTAGCTGATTGTTTAAAATACCTTTTTTCATGATTAGAGTGGTATTTTCGTTTGATGTTTAACTTGTAATTCAATTTTTCTTCTCTTTTTCCATAGGAGGAAGCCTCATCTTCGCTTTATTCTCCTTTTTGAATAGGTTACTTTTTTTAGCTCTACCCAATCACCTCCCTACTCTTTATTACCTGAGTATTAAATTGACTGAAATTGAGTAAGAAATAAAAAACATGCATGAAACACCCTGTCTGGCCACCAGAAGTGATTGCAGTTTTATTTTTGCTTTGACAACTAACCTGGCATTTAACCTCATGCTTTATGATTTTCTACTAATTAGATAGAAAAGGGTGTATATTAGGGATCAATTGCTTTCCTTGAAAGCTACTATTGAGTCAAAGTTGCATTGTTCATGACCACGATTGTGCCAGAAAAATGTTGGCCAGACATAACTATTTGTTGTTCTCATATGAAAATTTGGACAAATTTCCTTGTCTTGTTGAAAATGTAGGTACAAAATATTTGTCTAATTTTGAAAATATCATTGGATCGACCCCAGAAATACCAAAGAGAAGCTGCAGCTGCTGCATTGTCAGAATTTGTCCGTTACAGGTGGGGAAGTTGTCATAGTTTACTTAGTGATGTTGGAATATTTTACCAAATTGTGGATTTTTTGCAGATACTTGATATGTTGCCTTTCTCTTATGCTACCTGGCTGCATTCTTTATATTTAGGGGATGATAAATACATAAACAAGAAAAATGAATATAACTGGCATGAGTAATTTTCAGGAAAGGATTTATTGTCCATATATTGGGTACTGAGGATCTATATTTGTATGACCATAAACCATTTCTAATTTTTGAAGGATACATGGATGCTGTTGACTTCTTAGGTGATCTTCCTATATTTGGTTTTTGTTAAAGATAAAAAATCATATCTGGCCCTCCTCCTAATAGTTGAAGTTTTTGGGAGAGTAGTTCATTGGCATGGTACTAGAGTTTCAATGACCAAAAAGTTAGGAGTTTTGGTCCCCGCTATTCCTATTCTTTATCAACACCAACATCAATACCACCTTTGTAATTTAATTCTATAGTTTGCCCAAGGTAAAGCAGGTTTCTGCATTATTCACGCTTCCAGACCAAATGGTTCTTGTGTGAGGGGTATAATAGTTTAAGATTTCACTTCTTATAGCTATTGCAATTTATTGTCTTCTCATAATAATAATAATTCACCATTTATTTTGACGTATTCTAAAAGATGTTCATACTCTTGAGTCGGAGTTCTTACTGATTCCAATCCTCAATTATGCAGTGGTGGACTTAGTTCACTTTTGGAGCAAATGGTCGAGGTTTTATCGCGGCGTGTAACGGATGAATCTTCAACTGTTCGGCGTTTATGTTTGAGAGGATTAGTACAGGTCTCGTGTTTCAACCTATGATATGTTGTCAAGTTACCATGCTTTCTTCATTTTCAATTACAGTAATTTTCACATTGATTTAGCTGTTTTAAATGTTTATTGCTTGCTAATTTTCTGTTCTTCTTTAAAGGGTTGATTCTTCAATCTAAGGGAATATGCATATGCTCACACAACTTCCTGTTCATTTTTCATGAGATGAAGATTAATATTTAAAGAATTGATGCCTAAAAAATTTCTATTGCCTATTTTACATCAAACAAGCGCAAAATAACTTTCATCTTAGATAAGCTTATTTATTGAATGTAATGCAATCTCAATAATTCACATATATGATAATTGTGCATCTGATATGACCAGTGAATGTCTCGGTATGGGTATTAAACTATGTTTTCAGTTAGATTTCCAATTCTGGAGAGCTGTCTGGACTCCCCTGTGCTTCCTTATGCTCCCCTTTTTATAGAATTGACTTCTCCAAATTTTGAAGTTGCAGATCCCATCTATTCATATTTTGAAGTATACGACTCAAGTGTTGGGTGTTATATTAGCTCTGCTAGATGATTCTGATGAATCTGTACAATTAACTGCAGTGTCATGCTTACTGATGGTGAAGTTCTTTGTCTCTGTATTTGATTATGTTTATTTTTTCATCCATTCTGAATTTAGTTATTTACTTTGCTTTTTGGCCTGTTGTAGACTCTAGAATCTTCACCCGATGATGCAGTTGAGCCCATTTTGCTTAATCTTTCACAACGGCTTCGAAATCTTCATGTGCGTCAATTACTATTCTCTGTATCATTTGAATTTTATTTTGTATTTTTGGTAATTAATGTCAATATGGCAATTCATCTGACATTTTTCTTCTGTAGATGTGCAATTGAATTTTTTCAGGAAGTCTTTACATGTTTAGCTTTGGCAGGAAACACACTTGATTGATTTATTCTAAATAATTTTATTGTTGAACGTATTAGTTGCTGAAAAACAAAATATGTCGCCCTGTCTCTTACTTTTGGGATCCAAGAGTACAACCAAAAGCTCACCAGACAAAATCAAACATGCTTACCTACACGCTTCAAACATTTTTTCGTTAGAAGTTAGTTATTGAGAATTGTCTTCGGGTGAGATTCTAAAAAATTCACAGGAATATATTCATAACTGTTAGAATTAAATTTAAACGTTAGATTTAGTATAATCAGTATTAACTGTTATTGGCTCATAGGTAATTAGCGTTGATTAGCTCTAAGTTAGGAATTGATTTTTATTGTAATTAATACTGTAGATACTGTGAATATTTAACTGTGTGGACTGATTAAGCACATGGTTTTACCTCAAACACTTCTAATTCTATATGGCGGTGGTTTAACAATCCTTCACACCATTGTGCTTCAACATTGGTTTCAATGCTCTATTCCAGCTGGGCCTACACTAGCTGCAATTTTTTGGGTGATACCATCTACCGCCAGTAACCCTAGGTTGGCAGTAGAACTTGCTGACCGGCCAACCTCCAATGATCCACTGCCTCCGGCTTCTGCATGCGGTTACATATGAATGTTCTACATTCTGTGCATCCTTCCACATGCCAGTGTGTGTGAGCTCGTTGTGCTTTCTTTGGCCACCATATTTTTTGAGCGACCCCAATCCTTTTCCAACCCCACCTCACTTTTCCCAGCCAAGATCCACATAAAAAAACCAATTCATTTTGATTCATGTTCACTCGAGCCAGTCCCTCATCACCCTCTGACCCAGGTCTTTTGAGTGTTTCACCCTAGCTTCCTAAGGTCTAATATTCACCCAAACCTGCATGTTTACCTCTGGCATTGCCTCTGATACACCTTCTGCCACCAGCCAATCATACATGGCTTTATATATAATAGTGTGGAATTAATTACAATAATTTCCTTCCTTTTGTACACAATTGTCTAATTGATTTTATACACAAATTCCTTTTATTTACTTGACTTGTAAGATATTCTAACAATCCTAACACTCTTCCTCAAGCTAGTACATATATATCATACGCACCAAGTTTGGCTTGTGATAGTTGACTCGGGTATCTTCGTCTTCGAGATCCTTAGTGAAAAAATCTGCAAGTTGATCACGGAACCATCGAATGTTGTTTTGATCTCCCCCGACTGAATTTTCTCTTGAACAAATTGACAATCAATTTCAATATGCTTAGCTCCTTCATGAAATACTAGCTTTTTGAAGATACATTATCACAAATTAGTTTCATCTTCTGTTGTTCATAAATGTTCAATCTTTGATGAAGCATTAACAAAATATGCTCACAAGTTGCAGTTCCTATTGATCGATACTCAAAGTTTGCTTCTTACTTTTCGAGGAAAACAAATTTTCCCTAAAAAGAACACAGGAGTTTGACGTAGAGCATCTGTCTGAGGGAGAGAATTGAAAGAAAGATTTGTATATAATTGAATTGTATCAATAGCTGTACAAGAATTCTCTATTTAAAGAGACTAAAAAGACCTAATAGGCTAAGCCCAAATAAGCTTCTAGAGTATTCTAACTATTACAAAATAGTGACACAAAATAATGATCAGATAAATAATTCTAATATTTACGATATTGCCCCTCAAGCTAAGGAATAGATATTCATCATTCTCAGCTTGTTAGCAAGTTCTTGAAATCTATCGTTAGGAAGACCCTTAGTTAAGACATCAGCCAATTGATGACCAGAAGGAATATATGGAGTAGTGACCAGTCCAATTGGCGATCAATCTCAATATATTTGATTTGGTTGTGCTGAATTGGATTGGGGGCTAAAGAGATAGCTGACTTGTTATCACAAAGTAACTTAATAGATCCTTCATATCTCACCTTAATATCATCAAGAATGATTTTCAACCACAATAACGCACGGATACCTTGAGCCATGGCCTGAAATTCTGTTTCTGCACTTGGTCTAGCAACCATATTTTGCTTTTTACTTCTCTGTGTTATTAGATTTCCAAAGAGAAACATACAATAGCTCGAGGTTGACTGTCGGTTAGTCACGGATTCAGCATAATTAGCATCTGTATAAACTTCTAAGGATAGGTTTCCTCCTCTCTAGAACAATAGTCCACTACCTGGTATGCCTTTCAGATATTGAAGAATCCTGTCCACAGCTCGCAGGTGTTTTTCCCTCGGATCATGCATGAATTGGCTAACACTAACTGCATAAGCTAGATCAGGTCTAGTATGAGCTAGATATATGAATCTTCCCTCTATTCGTTGATATTGTCCTTTATCAATTGGATGGTTTCACTTCCTAGTCTGTGATTCTACTAAATTGAAGTACTGGAAGGTTTACACCCACACCCAAGTTTTCCTGTTTCTTTAAGGAGGTCAAGAACATACTTCTGTTGACAAATAAATATCCCTTGCTTTGAATGAGCAACTTCTATCCCAAGAAAATTTCTTAGTTTTCCAAGATCTTTAACTTCAAATCTAGCCGTCAGTCTTTTTTGCAGAGCACATTTCTCACCTATATCATCCCCTGTTATAATAATGTCGTCAACATAAACTAGAAGGATAGTGGTCTTACCTTCCTGAGAATGTTTAAAGAAAAGTGTATGATCTCTTTGACTTTGCTTGTATCCCAATGAAAGCATAACTTTGGTAAATCTTCCAAACCAAGCACGCGGGGATTGCTTCAAGCCATACAACGCTTTCTTTTATCTGCAAACTTTATTATCTCTATTTATAGAGTTAAATCCTGGTGAGATCTCCATGTAAACCTCCTCTTCTAATTAGCCATTGAGGAAGGGATTTTTCACATCAAATTGTTTCAAATCCCAATTAAAATGAGCAACTCTTACAGTGTTCATTTTGGCCACTAGAGCATATGTTTCTTCGTAATCAATGTCATAGGTCTGTATGTACCCCTTGGCTACCAGTCGAGCTTTATACCTCTTAAGAGTCAAGAGTCCCATCAGAATTATACTTTGGAGTATACACCCATCTACACCTTATTGCCTTTTTTCCATTTGGCCTATTAACAACTTCCCATGTATTATTCTTCTCCAATGCATTCATCTCGCCATGCATGGCTTGAACCCAATGATCATCCTGTAATGCTTCATGTACTGATTTCGGGATTGAAATGGAGTCAAATGCTGTAATAAAACTTCTATGTTGCATAGAGAAATTCTTAGAAGAGACAAAATGAGAAATAGAGCGTTGGGTACAAGACTTTTTCCCTTTCCTTACAGCAATGGGTAAGTCATCAGAATTAATATCAGGTTCAGGAATAAAAGAAGTAGTGTATTCAGTACTTATGTAGAATATTCTAGATTATCATTTATTACTTTCTTGCTATTTGTTCCCGTATTTATTAATGTCTCTTGTTATTGTAAATAAGCCTCTTAGTTTACTGCTTCTATTTATTAGCATTGTTCTTTGTACTCAATATAAATAGGACCTATTGGGTCTCTCAATGTAATCAATCAATAGTGTTATACAAAAAAACACTCCTTCTTTCTTTTTCATCATGGTATCAAGAGCTGGTTATAATCCAGTCTCTTCCCTGTTCTAATTTCTTTTCAGTCTTCCATCCATTCATTTTCTCGTTTTTTGCCTCTGTCAAGGCCTGAACCCTCACCTAGACACCTCAAACCACAAAACCAAGGCCACCATTAAGACCGGAACAAAATTCCGAGCCAGCCAACAAAAGACCCGTCGCCGGAAACCCAGCCACGCGCCGCCACCATCCTTCAGTTTCGCCGGCGCGTGTGGTCCACGCGCCGCCCTCCCATCATATTTTTCCGGCAAGTCATACCTCGTTCTGATCGTCTGCCTTCCCTCTTCCTATTTTGAGGGTCAAAATCATATTTGGAGTAACTTTTTTTCTGGGTATTGTTGTTAGGAAGCCATGGACACTGAAAATTTTGAAAATTCATCTGGAATTTGGACCCCATTTCTTCGTCTTCTGGAGACAACCCAGCAATGCAGATCACTAATCACCGTTTAAACGGTAGGAACTATGTGCAATGGTGTCAATCTGTTAAGTTGTTTATCCAGGCTAAAGGGAAGATGGGGTATCTGGACGGAAAAAAGATTCAACCAGCAGAACATGAACCTGGCTATGATGCTTGGGTGACTGAAAATGCTTTGGTCATGACATGGCTGACTAATTCTATGGAACCACATATCAGTCAAACTTATTTATTCCTTGATACGGCTCAAGAAATTTGGGAAGCTGTTAAAGAATACTACTCTGACCTGGGCAATGCCTCTCAGGCTTTTGAACTCAACACCAAGGTGAAAGATTTACGCCAAGGAGGGATGATTGTTACTGAATACTTCCTTGCTCTAAAAAAATTGTGGCAAGAGTTGGATCTTTATGATAAAGCAGACCTTCAAGATTTAGATGTTAATGCAATATTCAAAAATTATATAGAGAAAAGGCGTCTATGTGATTTTCTTGCTGGCCTTAATTCTGATCTGGATGATGTTCGTGGAAGAATTTTGGGGCAAAACCCATTACCTTCCATTGCCACTGCCTTTTCTGAGATACGAAGGGAGGAGCTTCGCCGAAACGTAATGTTGGGTGATAAGGACTCTAAGTCCTCTGATGGGTCTGCCCTTATAACAAAGAATACTGCTCGTCCTTCTGGGGACTCAAAACGTTCTGACCGTTGGTGTTCTCATTGCAATAAGGGAGGTCACACTCATGAAAAATGTTGGGAAATTCATTGCAAACCACCAAATTGGAAACCAAAAGGACAGAACAAGAATCGTGCTAATCAAGTATCTTCTGAAGATAAGGGGGAGGGGTCTCATGTCCCTTCAAACCCCGATGGTGTTCTCCTCTCTAAGGCCCAGTATGAGCAATTTCAGAAATTGATGTCTCAACCTGCTGAGGCAACTAGTCATGTTGCTCAAAAAGGTATGGCATTCCATGTTGAACGTAGTAATCGTTGGATCCTTGATTCAGGAGCCTCTGATCACATGACAGGTAATGCAACCTTATTTTCCTCCTATACCCCTTACTATCACCCGTCACGAATAAGAACAGCTGATGGAAATTTCTCCACTATTACGGGCAAGGGATCCATTAAACTTTCTGAGCATATTATTTTGAACTCAGTCCTTCATGTTCCCTCCCTTACTTGTAACCTCATCTCTATTAGCAAACTTACTGCTGAGTTGCATTGTGTTGCTAAGTTTTCTGCAAATGCTTGTATCTTTCAGGAGCAGGACTCGTGGATGATGATTGGCAGTGTTAGAGAGGAAGAAGGGCTCTACTATTTGGAGGAGGATCTTTGTGAAAGGAGGATTTTTTCAAACCATTCTCTATGTTTATCAGATGATTGTAATGATGTTTTGTTATGGCATCGTAGGTTAGGGCACCCAAATTTTGTTTATCTTCAGTTGTTATTCCCTAACTTATTTATCAATAAAAAGCCAAGTTCCTTTCTTTGTGATATTTGTCAGCTTGCAAAACATTCTCGTGTCACTTATTCTCCTAAGAAATATCATGAATCTTCTCCCTTTACATTGATTCATAGTGATATTTGGGGACCTGCTCGTGAAAAAAATGTCTCGGGTGCTCGTTGGTTTATTACTTTCATTGATGATCATTCTAGGGTATGTTGGGTATATCTCTTAAAAGACAAGTCTGATGCAGCATCCACTTTTAAAAACTTTCATGCTATGATTCAAACTTAATTCCAGACTCCTATCAAAATTCTGCGAACAGACAATGGCACTGAATATTTTAATTTTGTTCTTGGAGATTGCCTAAACCAGCATGGAATTATTCATCAAAGTTCTTGTCCTAACACCCCTCTACAAAATGGAGTGGCTGAAAGGAAAAATAGACATCTAATTGAAGTTGCTCGAGCTCTCTTATTCACGATGCATGTCCCTAAATATCTGTGGGGGGAAGCCATCTTGACAGCTTCTTATCTCATTAATCGGATGCCTTCTCGGGTACTAAATTTTCATTCTCCTTTATCTTGTCTTACTAAATATTTTTCTTCTTTCAGTGCTCTTTCTTCTTTCAGTGCTCTTTCTTCTCTTCCTCCAAAATATTTGGCTGTGTGGTCTTCGTACATATTCCTCCACATCAAAGGTCCAAACTTGACCCTAAATCTATTAGATCTGTCTTCATAGGATATTCCCCTAATCAAAAAGGCTATAAGTGTTACTCACCTTCTCTCCGTAAGGTCTTTGTTTCCATGGATGTTACCTTTTATGAGATACAATCCTTTTTTTCCCTGACTTCTCTTGAGGGGGAGGGAGTCTACTGATATGGATGAAGATAAGTCTGGGAAACCAAATGAAGCTGCTGTCTTACCTTGGCCTTTGGAAACAGGGGGAGTTATTGGGAAGGAAACAGGGGGAGCAATTATACCTGAGTCTAATTATCCTCCCGGTCCTTGTGATCCTCCTGGTAAATGGGGAAAATTTTACAGCAGACGCAAAACACATTAAGAGACTCTAGACTAGCCAGGATCCTGACTCGAGTCCTTTCTCTAGCAACCCACTTGAGTGCACTACAACATTGATATGCCCATTGCCCTTCGGAAAGGTACTAGATCATGCACTGCTCATCCTATTTCCCATTATATCTCATATGAGAAGTTATCTCCAGGTTTTCGTGCTTTCAACACTATGTTAGATAGTACCAGGATACCCAAAAATATCCAAAAAGCACTTGATGACCCAAAATGGAGGAACGCCGTATTAGAAGAAATGGATGCACTTATGAAAAATGGAACAAGGGAGTTTGTGACATTACCTAAAGGAAAGAAAACTGTTGGTTGCAAGTGGGTGTTCACAATAAAATTTAATGCGGACAACAGCATCAATAGGTATAAGGCCAGATTAGTTGCTAAGGGATTTACTCAGACTCATGGGATTGATTATCAGGAGACATTTGCTCCTGTTGCCAAGCTTAACGCTATCCGCGTTCTGCTATCTCTTGCCGCCAACCTTGATTGGCCATTGCAACAGTTAGATGTCAAGAATGCCTTCTTGAATAGTGATCTACATGAGGAAGTTTACATGGATCCACCTCCTGGTTTTGAAAAAGGGGATGGTTCTGTGTGCAAGTTGCAGAAGTCTCTCTATGGACTTAAACAATCTCCCAAAGAATGGTTTGGGAAATTTACTCAAGATGTTAAGGGAAGAGGGTTCACCCAAGCTCAGACTGATCACACTTTATTCTTTAAACACTCTGACAAAGGTTGAATTGCTATCCTCATTGTTTATGTTGATGACATAATTGTCACTGGTAATGATGCCGAGGAGATAGCCTCTTTAAAAAAATGTTTAGCTGACCAGTTTGAACTAAAAGATCTTGGATCACTCAAATACTTCCTTGGCATGGAAGTTGCTCGAAGTAAGGAAGGAATTTCCTTAACTCATAAAAAATACATTCTAGACCTGTTGCAAGAAACAGGTATACTTGGGTGCAAGCCAGCAGAGACTCCAATTGAAGCTAATATCAAGATGGGAGTTGAGGACGGGGAAGATGTTGATAAGGAGCAGTACCAGAGACTAGTGGGGAAATTAATCTATTTGTCTCACACACGTCCTGATATTGCTTTTGTTGTGAGCATGGTTAGCCAATTCATGCATTATCCTAAGGAAAAACACCTTAGTGCTGTTTATAGAATTCTCAAGTACCTCAAAAACACCCCTGGTCGAGGAATTCTCTTTAAATAGGGGAACAAAAGGATGATTGAAATTTATACAGATGCAGACTGGATTGGCTCTGCAATGGACTGAAGATCTACTTCAGGATATTGTACTTATGTCTGGGGAAACCTTGTGACCTGGAGAAGTAAGAAACAAACTGTTGTTACAAGAAGTAGTGCAGAAGCGGAATTTCGGGCTTTAGCCCATGGTATTTGTGAAGAAATTTGGTTAAGAAGGCTTCTAGAAGAGTTGAAGATCTCTTATTCCCTACATATCAGATTATATTGTGATAATAAAACTGCTATCAGCATTGCTCAAAATCCTGTCCATCATGACAGAACAAAACATGTGGAAGTCGATCGTCACTTTATCAAAGAAAAATTAGAAGACGGTAGTGTATGCTTGTCATATATATCTACCAAGGAACAAACGGCAGATATTCTCACCAAAGGATTAATTAAGCCGACTTTTGAGGATTTAATCAGCAAGTTGGAAATGATCAATATATATCTCCCAACTTGAGGGGGTGTAGAATATTCTAGATTATCATTTATTACTTTCTTGCTATCTGTTCCCTTATTTATTAGTGTCTCTTGTTATTGTAAATAAGCCTCTTAGTTTACTGCTGCTATTTATTAGCATTGTTCTTTGTACTCAATATAAATAGGATCTATTAGGTCTCTCAATGTAATCAATCAATAATGTTATACAAAAAAACACTCCTTCTTTTTCATCAACTTACCAGTAGTTCAAGCGATTGTAGTTGCTGGTGGAGCAGTGTGAGTTGTTTCTTCCTTTGGTACAATAGTTCGAGTGTCCCATCTTGGCGTCTTTCTGTCGTTTGATAGGAGGCATGTCACATGAGGAATCAAATGAATTTTCAGCATCAACAACTAATTCTTCCTTCTCATTGTCATGTAGTGTAGCTACTGGGGTAGGAGATGTAGGCAACAGAAAGGGAGACTCAGAAGACTCAAACTCAAAGAAAGTAGGACTTAGATTCATGGAAGCTAACATCCACATAGACAAAATTTACAACTTTGAGGGTGGTAACATTTGTATCCTTTCTTGTTTGGAGCGTAACTAAGGAAGACACACTTAAGGGCCCTAGGCTCTAATTTACTCCGATGTTGTTTATGGATATGGATATGGATATGGATATGGACGAAGGCAACACATCCAAAGACTCGAGACTGTATACTCTACATAATTGGAATAGAAGGAAAAAAAAAAGGTCATGAGATCAACAGGATTTACATGTCTGTGGTCGTCCAGCGAGGTCTGTCAGAGCTGGGCTTTAAATGGTGAGGTTTTTCGGCGAGCGCGAACCTGTCTATAGCTGGTTGGAGTCAAAAAGTTGTCGGAACAGTGCTCTTTTGCGTCGGATTAGTGTTGTCTGGTCATTTTGGAGTTGTTTTGGTCATCCGATGAAAGGGAAACTTTCGTAGAATGATAGATCTGAGAAAAACAGAGTGAAACAATAGTCCTCACGTTCCAAAAAGGTCCCTGAAGATTTTTTCCGGTGGCTGCGAGAGGCAGATAGGGTTTCGCTTTTAAAAGTGGTGGTTTGCGGAAGCAGAGCCCTCAGAATCAAGAGTTCTGATATCATGTAAAGTACCAATTCAACCCGAAAGTTTAAGCTATTGGGCGAGGGCCTTTTATTGGATTAGAGTATAATATATAAACCATTAAAAAGGCATTCACCCAAGAGTTTAAGCTCTTGGGTTGAATTGGTTCTTAATATGGTATCAGAGCATTGTGTCCCATGTTCAATCCTCACCACCCCCATTTTATTTGTGGAATTTCTTAGCACCGGTAGGCTGGACCTATGCATTATCCACCCTTCAAGCCCAATGGTTCTCATGTGAGGGGGCGTGTTAAAGTATAATATAAACCATTAAAAAGGCTCTCACCCAATATCATAAGCTTTTGGGTTGAATTGGTTCTTTATAAAGAGTTTACCTAGTCAGTATTTGTATAACATCAAATCTCCAAATTTCCCTTATCTTCATATAATAAGCCTCTACTTGGTGCTCTTTTGATGTATCAAAGTATCCTGAGAATAGCATCCCAATAAGAGTCACATGGGGGAGTTAAGAAATTGGCTTTCCACCCTTACGGTGAAGGAATTATGTAAATAGGGTAGTCATTAAAGCTAGTTTCTTCGAGTTTACCTAGTCAGCATTTGTATAACCACAAATCTCCAAATTTCCCTTATCTTCATATATTAAGCCTCTACTTGGTGCTCTTTTGATGTATCAAAGTATCCTGAGAGTAGCATTCCAATGAGAGTCACATGGGGGAGTTAAGAAATTGGCTTTCCACCTTCACAGTGACGGAACTATGTAAATAGGATAGTCATTAAAGCTAGTTTCTTCTTGTTTGTGGGATTTTCTGTTTGAAGGATATTTTATCCTCCCTTAATATACTAATAAATATTTTGTTTTTATAAAAGCATTAGAGATCTTTTTATTTATTAATCTACTTTGGGAAAAATCAGACAAGCATGAATGCAAAGATGCGAGCCAGTTCTTTTGCAGCATTTGGAGCTCTAAGCAACTATGGAATCGGAGCACTAAATGAGGCATTTGTTGAGCAGGTATGTTGCTAATTCTGATTGTACAGTTTTTAACCTTTTTCCTTCCTTTTTTCTAAATTATGACTCCGAAATAAATTATTAGGTTCCATCTGTTCACAAGCAAAGCCAATATGTAGTTGACGGTTGTCAATAATTGATATTTGTAGTACGGGAACAGCAAAAGGCATTTATCTATTTTAATAAGGAAAACTTGTCCACGTCGGTATACTGACATGATTTGCAGTTCTTTCTGTTCCATCTGTTCACCAGGAAAGCCATTATGTAGTTTATAGTTGTCAATAATTGATGTTTGTAGGATGGGAACTGCAAAAGGCATTTATCTTTTTTTAATAAGGAAAACTTGTTCCATGGGGGCATACTGGCATAGGTGTGATTTGCAGTTCTTTGTTATTTTTCATTTTTGTTTGCTTAATATTTAGTGACATAACTAGCATATAATAATCTTTCCATGATCTGTTCATTTTCGTGATTGTGGTGCATGGCTAATCTAACAAATTGATAATTGCTATAAATTTGGTAAAAACATAAGAAAAAAGTTGGCCACATTTTAATTTGTTGCCAATGGACTGCCTTTGTATCACTTCCAACCAATGATTCCTTTTCTTACCCGTGCTAAAGCCCTGAGCAATCTTCAACGCCCAGATATTTTCCTCTATCTTCTCAAATGAACTACCAATTTCCAAATACAGAATTTCTCTCGTATCTACTTCGTAGTGTTGCTAGAAAGTTTTGTTCGGATCTGTTTAAATGACAGTTTTGGTTTTTCTGATTTTGATTTTTTTGTCTATACTCTCAGTTGTTCCAATTTAAAGCTATTTTTTTAACCAATAACCCGATTTGGAAAGTTCAACTTACCAACTTCAGAACTTGGTGAAATACTTCATAAACTGCAAGGGAAATTGAGAAAAGAACCAAAATAAATGAAAAGAAAAAGATAATAAAGTCTATGTGCGAATGAACTTTTAGTAGGTAAATTTCTCGTAATATAATCAGTTTCAGCATGTGAATTTTTTTTGCATAATCTTCGTAATATTTTCAACCAAGTTGGCATGACATTTGAAGGTAATATGTCTTCTCATTATTTTGATGAACCTTGTGATTGCATGATAGACCAACTGAATCGGTGATTGTCATATTTTAGCTTCATATTTCGGCAAGCTTATTCCATGCCAATGATTGTTTGTTAAAGGTACATGCTGCTGTTCCTCGCCTGGTTTTGCATCTTCATGATGATGATGTTAGTGTCCGACTTGCCTGTCGGGTAATCAGCCACCATCTTGAATTTTCTTGAATTGGAGATCTGTAAAGAAACTTCTAACACGATAATTTATTTCTTTTTGAAACATACTGGCTGACAGAATACCCTGAAACGGGTTGGCCCATTAATGGAAATTGAAGGATTGCTTGCTCTTCTAAACACACACTGTTTCCTTTCTGATCATCGGTATGGTTTGACTGATCTTAAAATTTCGTAGTTTTGCAATTACTTTAAAGAATTTTCCAATGAGAATATATTACATCTGTTTTTAGGAGTGACTATGAGGACCTTCTCCGAGACATTGCAAAACAATTTGTTCAACATCTTCCCTCAAGAGTTGATACTTATATGGCGTCAACAGTGCAGGTTCTTATTCACTACACTTGTTTTTTTTTTTTTGGGCAGTCATGATTTCTTTACTGACTGAAATTTAGATTGTGTGTGTTTGGATTAGCTTATTTTGTATTCATCATAGCTAATCAAAATCTAATAGAGAGAACATTTATTTTATTTATTTTATTTAAAAAAAAAATAACTATTTTTCTCCCTGTAGATGGCCAAGGAAATTGACTTTCTAAAGCTTAAACTGTCAGCTTTTTTGTAAATTTCACCTTTTCTTTTTTGGTAGTTATTTGCGACTGTTCTATGTTTAGTTGTAGTGCACATTCCTCATCTTCTCTGCATTTTGTCCTTCTGTATGACTACAAATATCGAGACATTTCTTTCATGCGTGTAGTTCTACTAGTAAGCATGATCTTTCAACTATGGCTGGCCTTTGGTACATTTAGGATAAAAAGAGGGCCTAATATCTTGAATATTATCTGATTCATGCTTCGATTTTAGCTGGATTTTCTTTTCATTGACTTTGTACTTGACTATTTTTCCCCATTGAGAGTATTATGCTTTGGTACATTTAGGATAAAAAGAGGCCTAATTTCTTGAATATTATCTGATTCATGCTTCGATTTTAGCTGGATTTTCTTTTCATTGACTTTCTACTTGACTATTTTTCCCCATTGAGAGTATTGTGCATCATGGAATAATTCTACAATAATAATAAAAGCCATGAGAAGACTATTTTTATTTTTTTTGAAAACTAAGCCATGAGAAGACTTCAACCCAATACTTTGTGGATTATTTTTCCTTCTGATTAAATCTCCAAGGTTTTGAGAATTTAGCTGTTTACTTCTTGATGAGGCAGGCTTTTGATGCACCATGGCCCATAATTCAGGCAAATGCTATTTACTTCTGCAGCAGCATGCTCTCTCTATCGGATAATCAGCATATTTTAGCTGTCTACTATACACAGGTATTTTCTGGATGTGCTTGCAATTTTCTGACATTTCAGCTAAAACTGAAGTTTCATCAGATCTATGTATATCTTCTTTTAGGTATTTGGTATGCTGGTGGGAAAAATGAGTCGATCACCTGATGCTGTTGTTAGAGCAACATGCTCTGCTGCTCTGGGCTTGTTACTGAAATCCTCCAATTCATGTTCATGGAGAACAGTTCATCTTGATCGGCTAGAGTCAACAATGAGGAACCATGATGCGGAGTCTACGAAGAACTAGCAACAACTCACGAACATATAACTAGAGTCGTGATTAGCCATGAGCTTGAAGCACTGCTTTTTAGTACTGTTTGACGTTCATAATATGTACAGTCCTTGTTTGGTGCTAGAAATCACCTCCTTTGTATTTCAGCCATTTTTTCCGAGTCTTTTGTTGTAACGTTTGAATAGGACCTTCAGTTTCTTTCTTTCTTTCCTTCGGTTTTTTTTTTTTTTTTCAAGTGTACATTAGCGTTTGTTGTAAATTGTAATTGAGTATGTTGATGTATATTAATTACACTTCCGTGAAACTCACATCACGCAGGAGAATTTTGTGCTTTTCATTGATTTATTTTTTTTTTCATTAGAATTTTATTTTTGTTTGTTATCATATAACAAAAGTTTATTAGAAAGAGCTCAACACAAAAAGAGGTAGAGATAGATCGAAACTTACTTGGGGGAAGGTAATAAAACAAGATTTAATGAAGTGGGATATAGATTGGCGGACAATATGCTTTAGAATGGAATGGAGAAAATCTATAAGCATGGTGGAGGGTTAGACATGTTGTTATTCCTATGTTATGGTCTCTTTTTAGTCATTTTTCCCTATGTTTCCCCTCTTCTTCTTTTCCCTTTCTTTTTTACTTTTACTTATATATATATATATATATATATATATATATATATATATATATATATATATATATTACTTTTATGTTATTTTTCAACTTTTTTGTATCTTTCATTTAGGTTCATCTACCACCGATCCCAATTAATTTGGGATAAAGGTGTTGTTGATGTTGTTTGATGTTTTGTTATCATATAAATTGGTGAAATTAAAACTAAAACCTATATTTAGGAAAAATAAGTAGTAATAATTTTTAAATAAATTTAATCTTCTTTTGATAATAGTGGAGCTAATTAAAATCTTAAATTACAGATAATAGTAATAAACCATGTATATACAAATTCTTAGTGCAAAATAAATACTAATTGATTGATGGATGTAATATATTATGATGCATCTACACTTCAATAAACTTGACGTGTTGTGTGTGATATTTTCTGACTCTCCGACCCTCTGTCACTCTCTGACGTTACTCACTCTCTGACATTCAAGCACGTAGTGTAGAATCTCAAAAAAAAAAAAAAGTTTTAAGGATGTATTGTATTTTTAGTTCCAACTATTATATTCGTTGGATTATGAATATCATTTTATCGAGTGTAATATAAATATTTGGAATATCTTATGTATCTTTGTAAAATTGGTGGATATTATAAGTTTAGTTTTATTTTTTTGTCAAATTATTGAAAATTAAATATAATATACATTATATAAAATAAATATTATTTAATATCAAAATGTATTCTACCATGTCGAGATTTAAAAAAATTAGAATTAACATGTAAGAGGGTCGTGTCTCGTGTCCTGTGTCCCTGTTGGTGTCGGTGCAACATAGGTAATATATATGGGATAGATTATTCTACCTATCATTTTTTCTGCCTACCTTTGCCTACCACTCTCCAACACCGTTAGATTAGAATCTCAAGAAGAGAGAGAAAGATAAATGTTAGTTAAGATTCTGATCTAACGGTGTTGGAGAATGGTAGGCAAAGGTAAGCATAAAAATAGTAAGTAGAATAACCTATCTCATATATACGTGTAAGTTGTATATTACATCTCCATAATAATAAAAATTATTGAAAATCAAGCGTGCTTTTACGTTTTACGGAATTCTAATATGAGAAAAAATTATTGTTATAATATATCACCAAGTATTTTTTTAAATATATGTTCAATATATATATATATATATATATATATATATATATATATATATATATATATATATATATATATATATATATATATATATATAGGGTTAGGATCATTTTACACCAGTGTAAGTTACACTCTTAATCTTGTCTGTTGATCCTACTTATATCCAAAGGCTCTAATTTTTTTGTAATGTGAGCCATTGGATACAAGTGGATCAATGGTCAAGATTGAGTGTAAGACTTCTAACTCTTACACCGGTGTAAGAATATCCTGCCCCATATATATATATATATATATATATATATATATATATATATATATATATATATATATGGTAGGATCCTTTGACACCAGTGTCAAATTTGAAATTTGACACCTCATCTGAGAGCCATTAGATCAAAAAAGATCAATGGTGTCACATGCTTACAAATCAGAGCCATGGATTTTTTTTTATCTAATGGCTCAGATGAGGTGTCAAATTTCAAATTTCACACTGTTGTCAATATATATATATATAGAGAGAGAGAGAAATATTTTTTTCATGTTGGATGAGATAATTATCTCATGGGGGTCCGCTATTTTTTCTTGAGTAAAGCCTCTTTTGGGTTCCAATCAAAAAATATGGTTCCTATTTTAGTCCCTTACAAAAAAAAATAGTCCCGAGGTTCCTAAGAAATTCAAAGTGGACCCATTTAGTTGAAATCGTGGTCCCTCACGAATTCAAAAATGACCCACATTAGTCCCTCAAAAAGACTAAAACAGGCCCACTTTAAATTTCATAGAGACCATGCGACTAATTTTTTTTTGTAAGGGACTAAAGTGAGACCATATTATTTGTTAGGAACCCAAAAATGGCTTTACTTTTTTCTTTAAAAAAATAATAGACCCTACTATCTTGTCTCTATTGCATGAGATAATGATCTCATGCAACATGAGATAAATAGATCTCATATATATATATATATGAGGTAGGATCCTTTGACATCTCATTTGAGAGGTGTTAGATAAAAAAAGATCAATGGTGCCACATGCTTACAAATCAGAGTCGTTGATCTTTTTTTATCTAACGGCTCTCAGATAAGTTGTCAAATTTTAAATTTGACACTGATGAATCAATGGTGATAAAGGAAGAGAGAGAAAAATGGAATCATAACCATTCAAAAGTGAATCAATAAATATAAGGAAATAAATAAATAAAACGACGTGATTTAATACTGACTTGACCATCTAGTGACGTAATAAACAATAAACTCATATATATATATATATATATATATATATATATATATATCCTTACTTATATGAGCCACGGTTTTTGGCAAGCTAGCTACGGTTCTAAATATGGCTAAAATTCAAATTTTGTAGTGATTTTGTCAAAGTCAAATAAAGAATCACAGATTAATATATAGTTTAAAAATGGGAAAAATATTTCTGCAGTTAATGCATATAAGTTATCTGCATTTATTCCCAAAACGACGTCGTTTTGGTTTTGAAGTCTTAAAAAATTATAAATATAAAGACTATTATAACCCTGAAATAAATTAAAATTACAAAAACAACAGAATTTCTCCCACAAAACAACGTCGTATTGGCTTACTGCAGATAACTTATCTTCAGTAACTGCAAAAAAAATGAACCCTTTAAAAAAATATATTAAATTGATTTTAAAATAAGGATAAAACGGTCAATTAGCCAAGTACCTTAACATAATAAAAATTGAAATATAACAGTTTTAATGTCTAAAATAGCAAAGATCTTGTGCTTTTTCTTATTTATTTCTAAAAACAGTAATTTATTAAACTTCATCAGGATAGTTTTGGGATGCCATTACTGTGAGAAATTTCTTTCATACTTTTTATGTTATTGTCGTGCCAATATTTATGTAAGAATTTGACGATGAAAGGGGAAACTATAAGCTACGAGGGAAATCCTTTATATATTTGGGTAGGTTGCAGACGTGCATAATGTCTATATTGTTCTCTGGTCAGTAGATAGTGATATTGCACATGTTATATGCTATATATTCAGCATTATACATTTTATTATTCTGCTGAATTTATTATACCTGTAAATGAACTTGGAGGAAGTAATCCTTCGAGAACCCCAATTTACAAATATTGTCATCTCATCCCGTTTGGGAACATTTTTCATATGCTGATATCCATGAGTTGGACGCTTTTCGAGGCAAGAAGCCGACGTAGATATTTTATCATGACATGCATGAATTTTATTTTATATGCCTTTATCTACTTGGACATTATTATTATATGCCAGATTATATATGTTTTATTTGATGCGAGCATTGGTTGTCTATGCTACTATTGAATAATTGTTTTATTATTGACTTGAGTACATGTATAATAGCACCATATGTATATGGTGCTGTCAGGATTATCTATTATGAGAACATGATTATTCATATAGTTTAGCTATGTGAGACATGACATGTATTTATTAATATGATTATATATGGTGTTTCCACGCTAGAAATGATAAGACATTATTTTAAGAATTTCAATACATAAAGGATTAAAGGAAAAAGTTTATTCACTTTAAGAACTAGAGATAAATGAATAACATGTTAGATAGTTTCCGCGTTTAATTATGTAAACATTGTGCGCCTTTTACCATTTGTATGTTAATACAATGGCAGCCAACGAGGTGTTACACTGAGCCTGAAAAAATTGAGACAAGCCTTCCGGTGGCAGTGGGAAAGTATGGGAGAATAAAGGAGTTTGTTCCACATCATTTTGAATGTGAAAGAAAGAGAAATGTTATAGTTACTACATTTTTTTCTTACTATTTGTTATTACCTTTTTTTCTTACTATTTGTTACTATCAAATCTTAACCGTTGATTTCCGTCAATCTAACGGTTATAATTTATTGGGTCACACTTATTAAATAATTATTAATTTTAATATATTATAACCGTTAGATTGACGGAAATCAATGGTTAAGATTTTACAGTAACAAGTAGTAAGAAAAAAAAGATAGTAACTATAACCTCTCCCGTGAAAGAAATTACTCTTTATAAACCATGTGCCCGCATGAAACTTGCACACATATGTCCACTTCACTTTCACTAAAAGCTAACGAACCGAGTTGATGCCCCATCCAATCGGGTGTCGGGTTTTGCAAAAAATTATCGAGTCAATCCGGTTTGTGATGGTTCAGTAGCATGTCTGATCTATTGTGAGGCTCGGACCTCTCACCTGACCGGTTTGCTGGTTCCCGAGTTGAACCAATTGGTCTGTGTTGAATTTACAACACTAATATTGAATGAGGAAAAGATAAATAAAGTTTAATTATTAAGTCTGAAAACACAAATTAAAAGCTTAAAAAATCAACAGCTATTTATTTACGTAGTAAGAAATTATGCTCACCTTGGTAGGATATCTTGAGTTTGAGGAGTTGGGAACCCAAAAAAAATAAAAATGGAATTTAAGGGGGGAATAATGTCCAATGATCAATTGAGAATTTATGTTCGAATTATGGTGGGAAAAGAGTATACAAAGCTTAGCCTCATTTGTTATACTTCACTGTCGACTCACAAGAACGTATACGATTTCTATGGTGCAAAGGGCAAAATGAAAAGGACATCTAAGGAGTTATTTGTTCTCATCGTATATTCGTATCTAGAAGTAGAGAGAGAGAGACGCAACACTTAAGGGGAGAGTTCCAAATAAGAAGAGCTTCCTGTTTAGCAGCTATCTTACTTAGAATGTCCGTGATTATTTTAATCCCTCAAAGGATGAAGAACATATAGCTATGTCGAGAGCACAAATTCTTGAGAAACCTTGCAAGCGGCTTGTTCCAACGCATATCTACTCGCTCCTCGAATTTTGGAGTGACACTTTTAGTTGCTTTCAAAAGCCAAAAGCCCAACCAGGAAAATTTCTTTATTATTACAGGAATATAGAAGACTATGTAGCACTGATACTGATACGGGACACGTGACACTCCGACACGTTAATTCTAAAAAATATTAGATTTCGACACGTTAGGACACGTTTTGATATTAAATAATATTTTTAATTTATGTAGTCTATATTATATTTAATATTTAATAATTTAACAAAAAAAAGAATATAAACTTATAATATTCATAAATTTTGCAAAGAAACATAAGATATGTCAAATATTTATATTAAACTCAATAAAATAGTAATCGTAATCCAACGAATATAATAGTTGGAACTAAAAACTCAACGCAACGTAACCTTTAAATCTTTTTTTGAATTTCTATAACGCGTGTTGGAGTGTCGGGGAGTGTCGGAGTGTCCGAGAGTGTCGGACACGACACGTCAGGATTTTTGAAGTGTCGATGCTTCATAGATAGAAGATTCATCACATCTTTTACTAAAACAAAATAAATAATAAGAATACAATTCACTTTATCTTATTATACTCACCCTTTTATGATTAATGTCATGCAAATTTTATTTTATTTTTCGATAAAAGAGTAGACACTACAGGAGCACCAAAGATGTACTCACCAAACCAGACTTGAAAATTTTGAAAATTGATTCTTTCATTTCTCTTTTAAATATGATAATGTGTTGAACCTCAATCTTTCATTAATAAATCATTGATTGATAATTAAAATGGTAATTTTTCACGTTTTCATTGTATGAACCTTGTCATTAATAATTATAACTATATTAGTGAAGGGAGAAGACTTAACACATAACATGGCAATTTTTTGTTTCTGGATAAATCACAGGTATTTTTTATGAGAGACAATCACATTTGAGTCAAGAACATTCATATTATGGTGGGGTTAGCTTTGGAGATTTTTTACATTCACAAAGACTTAGGGTCTATTTGATTGTGTTCTGATTTTTTTTGTTTTTAAAATTGTTTTGTAAAATAGTTATGGAAACAGTTGTTTTCTATATTTTTTTCTTTTTGAAAGTTAAAAACCAAAACAGAAAACAAAAACAAATCATACATGTTCTTTAAATTTGATTTTAAAAAAATAGTTATAGTTTTTAAAACATTTTTTACAAAATAGGTCTTACCAAACGAATTTTTTAATTTTTTTTGTTCTGAAAACTAAAATACTGTTTTTCAAAATAGAAATCAAACAGAGCCTTAAATTCAAACTTTACTTAAACAGAATCAAACATAAACCACTTGAACCAATCCCTTTATCTGGCAATTTTAAAAACCCCAAAAGACACAAAATTTCAAGTAGGACCACTAAAAAATAGTTGTATTCTTAAGTTATATAAAAGTTTTAATTATTGTGGAAGGACCACATAAAGTTTCTCTAGGAAAAAGAGCATTAGATTTTGCTCGAAATACAAAAAAGCCATCGAAGAAAAAAAAGTTAACGCCCATGATGTATTTTGAAGGCAGTGTCGAACAATTCTTATTTTATTTTATTTTTTGATATAACGGTATAATAATAGTAATGAAATTCAAACTTATAATCTCATAATTAAATAATCTCATAATGATTATTCAAATTCTTCACCATTAGATAAATTCTCATGGCTTTCCAACAAATTATTAAATCATATATTAAGATTTGAATTGTTTGTCTTAAACTCAAATCCAACCTTTGAAGAAAAAGGAACTTAGTGCCTATTTGGATATTCTTATTTTTAGTTTTTTTTCTTTTTATAAATAGAAGTTAGGCCAAACAAATTTTAAGAAAAATTCTTATAATGAAAATCTCTTTTTTTATAATGAAGAAAAAAGTCAAAAGACAATAGACAAAAGTTCCTAGGAGAAAACAAAAATTTAAGCTCTTATAAACTTTTCTTGAATTATGTGCTTTTTTATATGGGTTATATTTATCTCACTCAACATGAGATAACTCATCTTCCTACACACACAAAGCAAAGGTAGGTCCCATTTTTATTTTTTTTCTCTCAAATCATTTGTGGGTCCCTTTTATTATTTTATTTCACTAACATAAGATAAAAAACTTTCCCTTTTATATATATAAAGAGCCATATAGATAGAGAGACTTTTCTTGAAATGTGTGCTTTTAAACTAAATTTTTTATATAATACCAAATAATTTTTAGGTTTTTTTTATGTTTTTTTTTACTTTAACTTAAAAGTAACTTCTACAGTATACAATCATGCTCTTAAACCAAACAAACAAAATTGAGATAACTGAATGTACTCAAAAGAAGAAAAAAATGAGAGAACTGATCAATCCAAACCTTATATGATTTGTGATCAGACCAATATTATATGGGTTGGCCACTGTGTATCGAATCTAATCACACACGGTTGAAATGAGAAGACTTTGGGTTGAGTTATCTGTTTTTTGGGCTAGTGATAGTTGTTGATGATATGATGAGAATGATTCTCCTTTGGCGCGATGATCCTGACTGGGGGGTGTACCTGCAATAACACTTTGACCCAAGTCAGTATCAAAGTCAAGCTTATGTGGTATTCTTACTGAATTAGATTATCATACCCGGGCATGTACCCTTTGTTTATACAGTGAATCTGATGCCGCCTTTGGTAGGCGGTTATGACTTTTGATTGGCTGTTCATGGGCTGCAGGTCCAGCTAGTGCTTTCCTGGCCTTATCTCAATATGTCAGGCTATCTTGGTAGAGTGGTGGCAAGTTGGTGCTGTCCTTTGCGTATTGGTTCTAAAGCGGGGTGGATCTTTACTTGTATCATTGATCACTTCCTTCATTGATCACTTCCTTATCTCTGAAGTTATGTTAAAGGCGGTTCAGGCACGATGAAACCATCGCGCCCCCTGATCCTTTATGTGATGGAGATATCGCGCATTATTCTAAGTCCTATGGGTTTGGACCTTGATTTTTTTACTTTAACCTTTGATGGGCCTACTATATTTTATTCAGATCAATTTGGAATAGTTCAGATTGGCCAATGGCCACTAAATATAAATTCTTTCAAGAAAAGCATCTTGTTGAGTCCATTTTAAACAAATTAAAATTAATAAAAATGTATGTCCACGGAAAGTAAGCTCAAAATCTAATAATACATTTTTCATATGTATCATTTATTAATCAACTAAGGAATATGCTACTAAAGTATTTTCGAAAGAATTTGAGAAACTTTCTGAAAAAATTTGAGAAATAAATACGACATAAAAAACTGTACAAACTTATTGTAATCACTAATCAGTATAAAACGTTGAACAATAAAGAAAGGTAACAAACAATAAAAAGTGATGTGATCCATGCCATACAACACATTTGTTCACAATAAAAAATGATGTGATCCATGCCATACAACACATTTGTTCGCCTGTAAATATGGTCAAACGCTTTTTTGCTAAACAGTGATCTGATCCATGCCATACAGCACATTCGTTAGCCCGTAAATTAGGTCAATTTATCATGCATGGAAATGTTTTTTTATTTATAAATCACATATATTTTTAATTTTGTGCAAGCCAGAAACTTCCGAAGATTTTGTTTAAGCGGAATTAAGTATGGATCACTTGAACTAATCCCTTTTAATTTTAATTTTTTTACATGTTTATTTCATGAGGTTGTAGGCTTTAAGATCTACAAAAGAAATTGTAAATTTGTAAAATGGAATCCAGAAAAAAAATTCATTTCCCACATCCTCCCAATCTTTTATTTTCTTAAAAAGAAATTACCATTGTATGGACAGACAGAAAACAAACAAAGTTGAGAAATTCGATAATAGAAAACAAACGAAGTTGAGAAATTCTGTATTATCGAATGGGTGGAAAAGGCTCAGAACTTTCCACGTATGCTTAGGTCGAGGTTATTTGTCTGAAGAATATTGTCCTTGTCTTAATAATGAGGTCAAGACTCACGAGGCAGCAAAACAAAATATCTAGATACACAAGGGGCAGCTCAGTTTTTTTGGTAAACTTTGAACTGAATCATCACGTCACTTGTCTTCCTTTCGTATGCGTCAAGGCCTAATTTGTTAATAAATTTTTGGTGCATCAAATGTGTTCCATTGATACATCTTTTCTCGTTGTAAACTTTTTTCTAAATATAAAAAATTATATATATCAAGTTGGGCGCATTTTATGGTTTGAAAATCAACAATCATACCAAATCGATAAAACATAAAAGAGAAAGGAGATGAGAGATTAACATAATGATTTATCTTGGTTCATTCAATATAGGTTATGTTTAACTCGTCTATATTATATTTACCTCATTATCACTCGTTACATTACAAGTCACTCGATTTTACAAAGAGAAAAATATAATCCTAACCGCAATTATTCATGAGTCCAAACCTAAATTACTAAGAAAGTTATAATAAATCAGAGACTTATAAATCCGAAGGCATTGCCCCGCTCCCGGAACCCCTCCTGTTCACGTAGAAGTGGGACCGCAATTGCCTTTTTGCGGACCCCACAACAAAGGTCCTGTATGAGGTATATCCATGATACATCAAAGATTTATCCTTAATTTGTGATTGAAAAAACATGTTAAGACATCCACAGGATTCTAGTCCCATCTATGCAGCACAACTGCAACCTTACCTCCAGATAATCCAATGCTCATTGCATAAGCACTTACGTCACCAACTAAGAAGTTCTAGAGCCCATAAACACTTTTTTTTTTGTTTATAAATAAAGGAAAAAAAGAACCACTGCAAAAACAAACCCCACAAAGGCACGAGCGAGCACTGAGCAACATACAATTCATTTGCCTCTTGTATAGTAGTAGCCATGGTTTCTCAAGCAAACAATCTTCATTTCATTTTGTTTCCACTAATGGCTCAAGGCCACATCATCCCTATGATGGACATTGCAAGGCTTTTAGCACAGCGTGGTGTGATTATTACCATATTCACAACACCAAAAAATGCATCACGTTTCAGTTCAGTTCTTTCTCGAGCTGTTTCATCTGGCCTCCAAATCCGAATAATACAACTCCATTTTCCATCAAAACAAGCAGGACTTCCTGACGGGTCCGAGAGTTTTGACATGGTAACATCAAAAGAAATGATATACAAATTCTTCCATGCAATTAGCATGCTCCAAAAGCCAGCAGAAGAATTGTTCGACACAATTACACCAAAACCAACTTGCATAATCTCTGACTTTTGCATTCCTTGGACTTCTCAATTTGCTGAAAAGCATCATATTCCAAGGATTTCATTCCACGGGTTTTCTTGCTTTGCCCTCCATTGCCTTCTCAAGATACGTTCTTCAAAGGTTGATGAAAGCATCACTTCACAATCAGAGTATTTCACTGTGCCTGGCATACCTGACCAAATTCAGGTTACCAAAGTTCAGATACCAGGACCAATGACAGATAAATTGAAGGACTTTGGTGAGAAGATGCAGGATGCTGAAATAAAGTCACATGGTGTAATCATAAATACTTTTGAAGAGTTGGAGCTAGCATATGTTAGGGATTACAAGAAGGAAAGAAATGATAAGGTGTGGTGCATTGGTCCAGTTTCACTCTGCAACGAAGATGGCTTGGATAAGGCTCAAAGAGGCAACAAGGCTTCAATTGATGAACACATTTGCTTGAAGTGGCTAGATTTGCAACAACCCAATTCTGTGGTATATGTTTGTCTTGGAAGCTTATGCAATTTGATTCCTTCACAACTTATGGAGTTGGCCTTGGCCTTGGAAGCCACGGAAAGGCCATTTATATGGGTTATTAGGGAAGGAAATAAGTTTGATGAGTTGGAAAAGTGGATCATTGAAGAAGGGTATGAAGAAAGGACCAAGGGGAGAGGCCTTATAATTCGAGGTTGGGCTCCACAGGTGCTAATATTATCACACCCTGCCATTGGAGGATTCTTAACACATTGCGGTTGGAATTCAACACTTGAAGGGATAAGTGCTGGTGTGCCACTGGTTACATGGCCATTATTTGCAGATCAATTCTTGAATGAGAAGCTTGTTGTTCAAGTGTTGAGGATTGGTGTGAGCCTCGGGGTAGAGTTTCCATTGAACTGGGGAGAGGAAGAAAAGGTAGGTGTAATGCTGAAGAAGGAACATATTAAGAATGCAATATGCCTGCTGATGGATGAAGGGGAAGAAAGTAAAGAAAGAAACCAAAGGGCTCTTAAACTCAGTGAGATGGCAAAGAGAGCTGTTGAAAAAGGTGGATCTTCTCATCTTAATCTGACTTTGCTTATTCAAGACATCATGCAACAATCAAGTAGGGAGGATATAAAGTTGACACCTGAAGAGATACAATTTACATGTAGCGCTTGATTCCCCTTTTCCTGTCCTGTTATGAGCTGCATGTCCTTTATGAGATATTCTTTTTCTGATTTTTTTTTATTGTCCATGTTTACTGTAACAATTGGATCCATACTGCCAAGCATAAAATGTTTTCCTGTGTGTATCATAATTTGGAGCTGTGTTACTTGAAGAGGTACAGAATACTTGTTTGTTAGTTGAATTTGTTCAATTAGTTAGTATCAGCCCCTCCACTACTGTATATATATACACACAGACCCTCTGATGTAACTATCTTTCAGTGTATTTTTCTGATACGATAATCAAGTCTCTTCCTTCTTCATTGTTCTTTCTTTCATTGCAGAAGAGGCACTATATATTTTCACTTCATTTCTTTAATATATTTTAGCTGCACAAGCTATTCCTTGTTCCTATGATCATATCATGAAATTGTAAACCAATAGAGATTGCTTACGAGCATTGAAAATGCGGGACTAATTGAGTTAGGTGAAGACAAGTTTTACCTGGATTATATAAATCAAATTATAAATTTGGTGTGACTTATTTTAAAAAAAATACAATTCCTGGCTAGGTTAAAAAATGATATATTGCACTTTATAAAATAAAAGTTATGATTATTTGATTTCTTTTGTATGTTTAATTGATGGATAATTAAAATAGTATAATAGTTAAAATCATGCCACAACCTAAGATATTATTCTATTAAAAATAATAAGATTATTATTTTATTAAAAAATAATAAAATATTATTTATTAAAAAATATAAATTAGGCTTGAAGACTTAGAGGTTAGGTCTTCCAAAATAGGTTTGTGCCCTCATTTGTAAAGAGGTCTTCTAATAAGCTCAAGTCGGTACTATTTTTTAAAACATGTTGATTCAAGTCAAACAAAAGACACGTTAACTTATATTTCCCTTTTCACCCAAAAAAAAAAAAAAAAAACCTTATATTTCCCTGAAAAGTTACTCTGCACCTGTATCACAAAATGTTGAGTGGACTAAACCGAGAGAATAGAGAGAAAAAATTGAGGAGAGAGAAGAGAGAAAAAAGAAGAAAAAAATTTAATCCAGGTGTCAAGTTTTAAGTGGAAGGATCACTATGGTCCTGAACCACATTAAAAATTTCCTTCCCTGATGAGGAGAGCATTTTCTGTACAACTGTAGTAGGTACCATTTAGCAAGTGACACTTGGATAAAAAAATATTTTTCTCTCCTTTCCATAAAACATGATAGTCATTCCTTATTTTCTGTTGGATAAATGTACTGAGTGAATGATATAGTACTATAGGAGCTATTTAGACTCCTAATCGATAACAGGTAATCTTCTTAAATTGTTTATGAAAATGCAATTTACATGTAGCGCTCGATTCTGTCCACTCTTGAGTTGAATGTCCTTGACCTATCATAAACTGATTGGATTATATTCCAGTTTTAGGAGACGAAATTTGAAGCTCCGGGAGTATAGAGGATTGGGTTGGGTAAAGAAGAGAGAGTGAAAGAAAATTTAAGGAGAGAGAAGAGAAAAGAAAAAGTAAAAAGCAAAAAAAATACACATGTCACTTCATGAATGGGAGGAGCATGAAGGTCCGGGAGGATATTAAATTTTTCACAGTTTTAGAAATTAGATTCCATATATTTTCGAGTTGAGATTTGGGTACATTATAGGTCAACTCAATGAGACCTCATGTTGAATAATATTTTATGTTCATAATATGATAATATCTTTGAAAATATATTATGTAAAACATCTTATCGTTTTAGTTGCCTACTTTTGATATGACTTGACTATACATATTGCCAAAGTTTGTAAATACCAGGTCTAATCTACTACATCCTGATCAATGATTGAAGAATGATTGGACTGATCAGGACCTAAGAAGTTAACCTTCTTGGAATATCAAGCTGAGATCAATTCAAGTTAAAATCAACCTAACCTAAATCATGGGTATCCCTAATATCAAATCCGAACACCAACTATTCTTCCTAAACTTTTATGAAAAAAAAAATATAAGGGTGATTGATGATCTTATAACGGTGTAAGAATAATAAGTCTTACACTAAATCTTAATCATTAATTTTTTGTATCTAATGGTTAAGGTTTATTAGGTCTCACTCATTAATTAATTTTTAATTCCCAATAAATCTCAATCATTAAATGCACTGAAATTAACGGTTAAAATTTGATGTAAGATTTATTATTCTTACACCAACATAAATTGATCATATCCTAAAATAAAATACTAAAACACAAATTTGGATTAGGCCTCGAATTGGGCCCAAAATATAAAGGACTTAACCCAATCCCAATAACAAAGAATGTAATTCCCACCGCATTTTCCTATCCAATCATTCAAAGGAAATTAACTCTCATGATTATACTTTTAAAAGAGTATTAATTACTTTCGTGGCACGAACTTAGACTAAAATCCAGCTCATAACAATACCAGAAGAATCGTACCGGTATGGGGTACGGGTGTCAATATAAGTTTTAACATGCGGGTCGATCCTCGACAATACACGAAAATTCGTGTTTGGGTTGACCCGTAAAAAAATTCGTATCGTGTTTGTGTTGATGTATCCGTATTCGTGTTGACCTGGATTTATTAAATTATTTTATTTTTTAATTTTTTATTACTTTTTTTTATTTTTTTAATTTCGATCCATTTTTTAATTTTTTTTGTCAATTACCGTTTTGACCCTAATTTGTGTGTTATTCGTGTCGTGTCGTGTCAACCCGCAAAAAATTCGTGTCAGTGTTGAAGATTTTGACACGAATAAAAATTTGTGTCATGTTCGTGTTGATGTATTCGTGTCGTGTCAAATTCGTGTCGTGTCGAATTCGTGTCGTGTCAACCCATTTTGACACCCCTACGTACAGGTAACAACTGAATCCTGAGTCCGTGTTGGAAGAAATGACACGTAAAAAATTTATGTCGTGTTCGTGTTGACCCGTATTTATTTAATTATTTAATTTTTTAATTTTTTTTTAATTTCGATTCATTTTTTTTGTCAATTACCGTTTTGACCCCTAATTTGGGTGTTATTTGTGTCGTGTCGTGTTAACCCGCAAAAAATTCATGTCGTGTCAGTGTTGAAGATTTTGACACGAATAAAAACTCATGTCACGTTCGTGTTGATGTATTTATGTCGTGTCAAATTCGTATCGTGTTAACCCGTATTGACATCCCCAATGTACAGCTAACAACTGTATCCTGAAACACTATATATCTTCTAAAAACAGTGATTAAACGTCGGAAATTCATTGTAAATAAATACTGACCCTCAACATTTGGCTCTCCGGTGATCAGAACAGCAACCAACTACCACCGGCAACTTACTGGATACAATAAGATTTAATATCATCGCATGGTGCCAATGTCTGGACGGTGACCAAAGTGTCACTGTTCACCAATTTGTTTATCTAAATGTCACGTTAGATGCACGGAAATTAACGATTAAGATTTGGTGTAAGATTTATTATTCTTACATCGGTATAAGTTGATCATATCCCATATATATATATATATGAGATAAGATCCTTTGACAATAGTGTCAAATTTGAAATTAGACACTCGTCTGAGAGCCATTAGATACAAAAATATCAATGGTGTCACATGCTTACAAATCAGAGCCCTTGATATTTTTTGATCTAATGGCTCTTAGATGAGGTGTCAAATTTCAAATTTGATACTGGTGTCAAAGGATCCTACCTCTCTCTCTGTTAGGATTTGGTGTCAAATTTTAAAGTTTGACACGTCAAAAGATCCTGCACCATATATATATATATATATATATATATATATATATATATATATATATATATATATATATATATATTGCCTTGTAACCTTTTGGAATAGACTAAGGTTCCAACAATTAATGCATGCTGCAAAAAATCTCCGTCATTGATTGTAGACATGCCACACTTAAATTCTAAACATAGGAACTTAAAATCAAAAGTAAAAATCTGTTTGGAGCATGCATTAATTATTGCTCCAATGAGTTTGCTGAATTTTCTCCAAACAAATGTGTGGTGATTTACATGGTACAACTAGACATTATTCTCATTCCAATTGTGGCTCCCATGGCCGATTTGTGATAGAGAAAGGGACAAATTGATACGCAAGAATATACTGTTTTCTAATTCATGTATTTATTGTCAATGTCATTCCCTTGGCAACTCACTCATGCTTGCGAAGAAGATAAGATAAAGGTGATTTAATCAAAGTATTATGAAGAATGGAACAGACAGAAGGGGACAAAACATGGACTCAGACTCCAATAACTCAAAAGTGCTTATGTAGGCGCTTACATCACCAATAAAGCCAAGTAGGTGCATATAAATAAAGGATTTTCATTTCCTCCTTTAACATAACACAACAAACTTTTTTACCTACATAGTATTTTGTGGGGCCCACATATTTTAAAACAAAAGAAAAAAATATGACACGCAAAATGAATTTCTATAACATTACACAATCATTTTTTCCTACAACATAATAAACATAAAACCCATAAATAAAGGGTTTTATAAAAGTTATATCGTTGGAAGAGTGATTGATTGTGTTATGTTATAGAGATTCATTTTTTAGATGGTAGTTTTTTTTTTTTTGCTTCAAAAAAATACGGGCCTCACGAAATGTTATGTGTAGGAAACTTTGTGTTTTCTCCTTAGAGATGAATGCAAATCCCATGAATAAATGTCTTACACATAAAGAGAGTTGAAGTGAATTTGTTATACCTTATCAACCCACAAAAGGAATGGCTTCCCAAGCACTGGCACAACAGCTCCACTTCGTGTTGTTTCCATTCATGGCCCAAGGCCACATGATCCCAATGATGGACATTGCAAAAATATTGGCACAGCGCAATGTTATCGTGACAGTAGTCACAACACCACAAAATGCAGCTCGTTTCACATCAATCTTTGCTCGTTATGTTGAGTCTGGGTTTCATATTAGATTATTTCAACTTCAATTTCCAAGTAAAGAGGCTGAGTTACCAGAAGGATGTGAGAATATGGACATGCTACCTTCACTTGGCATGAGCACGAGTTTCTTCAATGCAACAAATTTTCTTCAGCAACCAGTGGAAAAACTATTTGAAGAGTTAACACCACCACCAAGCTGCATAATCTCTGATATGTGTGTGCCATATACAATCCACATCGCTAGGAAATTCAATATTCCCAGGATTTCTTTTGCTGGAGTAAGTTGTTTCTGTTTCTTGTGTAGGTATAATGTAAGAAAATATAATGTCAGGGAGAGCATAAGTAGTGATTCGGAGTATTTTGTTCTACCTGGTATCCCTGACAAAATTGAAATGACCTTAGATCAGATAGGAACATCAACAGATGAAAGCTGGAAACAGCTTCATCAAGAAATGATTGAAGCTGAAAAGGATACTTATGGGGTAATCATGAATTCTTTTGAAGAGTTGGAGCCATCATATGCAAGGGATTACAACAAGGTCAGAAATGATAAAGTGTGGTGTATTGGCCCAGTATCACTTAGTAACAAGGATCACTTGGATAAGGCTCAAAGAGGTAACATGGCCTCAATTGATGAGTGCCAATACCTAAAGTGGCTTGATTCTCAGAAGCCAAGGACTGTAATCTATGCATGCCTTGGAAGCCTGTGCAATTTAACACCATCACAGTTGATAGAGCTTGGTTTAGCCTTAGAAGCATCAAAAAGACCCTTCATTTGGGTTATCAGGGAAGGAAGTCAGTTAGAAGCATTGGAAAAGTGGATGAAGGAAGATGGATTTGAGGAAAGAACCATTGCTCGAAGCCTTGTAATTCGGGGTTGGGCTCCTCAGTTACTAATATTATCACACCCTGCAATTGGAGGGTTCATAACACACTGTGGATGGAACTCTACCTTGGAAGCAATATGTGCTGGTGTGCCAATGGTTACGTGGCCACTATTTGGGGACCAATTTTTGAATGAAAATTTAGTTGTGCAGATATTAAAAGTTGGAGTGAAGGTTGGTGTGGAGAAGTCTCTTAAATGGGGCAAGGAAGAGGAAGCTGGTGTGGTGGTTAAGAAGGAAGATGTTGAAAAGGCAATAGGAAAGTTAATGGATGAGACGAGCGAAAGTGAAGAAAAAAGAAAAAGGATTACTGAGCTTGCAGAGATGGCTAAAAAAGCTGTAGAAAGAGGGGGATCTTCTCATACTAACATGACCTTAATAATACAAGATATCGAGCAAAAAACCAGTTTAAAGTAAAAGGCCTCACCATGTAGTTTTTCTCAAATTATCTATCTTTTGAATGTTCTACTATTGTTTGCATTGCAAGCATATCTTCTCATTATCCTATATAAGAAAGGCAATAGTTACTCCTTAACTATTTCAAATTTGTTTAAAAATTGCGTAAGTCAGTACTATATTTCTAGGGAATAGAATAGTTTTGTTTCGCTAGTACGGTATATATAATTTGCCATACCCTAGTCTTGAGTCTCAGTATTTCCGCAGACTGTTGAATCTCTAATAAAACTCAAATGTCTTCAGCGGGATGTAATTTGATTAGCACACAGGAAATGTCATTTTGATTTTATTAAAGCATCGTGTAATGGTTTGGACAGTAAAGAGATTTTTTGTCTTGGTTTTGCCATTCAGTTATATCACATGTGAACGCTTCTCATGGGTCGAACAGACATGTCCTGTTTCTATTCCCTAATCAATTATAAATTAATATCTGCTTCCAGGAATTCAAATTGTAGCATTAGTCATCATCCTAATTATATTTGAACCACATGTTCCCTCCTTATCTTAACTCTCAGTCTCAGCCTCAGCCTCAGTTAGTGGAATGCTTTTTGGGAACAAGGTGGTATTGAAAATTAGGTGCACTATCTCTTATAGGTAAATTATAATATAAGTACAAAAATAACTTCTTTTTTCTCCAATACAACACAAATTGACGCGTCAGATTCCTATTGGCCCAATCACCAATGTACACGTAGTATTGAACATTTTTCCCAAGGGTCATGTGGTCTAATTAAAGAGACATAAAATGACCCTTTTTCTTATCAAGTTTTGTAAAAACGTTAGCTCTTACGTCACTTGGATGGGACATAGTAGGAAGTCGGAAACGAACATAAACAGGCTATAAGACTAGGGGCAAAGTTATGTAATTATAGAGGAGTTTGTGTCATTTTAAGAAAGAGATACATAAAGGAGGAGAGAGTTGACAAAAAAGAAATAAAAGTGTGGGTCTCTTTGTGAGAGTGAAGGATGTAAGTTGTGTCATTTAAAAGATAAACATTTTTCCCTAATACTATACAACCCTTTAATCTGCGAAAAAATTTACAGGGCACTCGCCTTCAATTAAAAAATTGACACCTGATAGAAATTTTTTTAATCTCTCCTCTCTTTCCTTACCTTTTTCTCTCTCTTTCACTTCTCCTCCCACTGAATATTGTGTGCTTCAGACTCTCTTAATCTGCATAAAGGAGACAACAACATAAGCCTAAATTTGAAAATTGCAATACTCATTTGAGTTCTCCAGTCCATTTTTCTGTTTCCAATAACTCAGAAACATACAATGGATTCAACACCGCCATGCCAACCCCACTTTGTATTCATCCCCTTAATGGCCCCAGGTCATCTTCTTCCTTTGGTAGACATGGCAAAGTTATTCGCACGACGCAATTTGAAAGTGACCATAGTCACGACACCCCTGAATTCCATCCAATTCCGAGGCAGCATAGAAAGAGAGATTCAATCTGGTTCACCCATCCAAATTCAACTTATTCAATTTCCAAACAAAGAGACTGGGATACCAGAAGGGTGTGAGAGTTTTGACACTCTGCCTTCAATGGATCTAGCGGAGAACTTTAACATCGCCTTATGCATGTTGCAGCAGCCACTAGAAGAGCTATTCCAAAAGCTAACACCCACTC
This sequence comes from Gastrolobium villosum, assembly GCA_032173675.1. Taxonomy (NCBI): domain Eukaryota; kingdom Viridiplantae; phylum Streptophyta; class Magnoliopsida; order Fabales; family Fabaceae; genus Gastrolobium; species Gastrolobium villosum. Next base: position 75,895 of record JAVKPL010000601.1, read on the forward strand.
CAAGCTGCATAATATCTGACAAAGGCATCACATGTGCAGTTGATATTGCCAACAAGTTACAAATTCCAAGAATAATATTTGATGGCACTAATTGTTTCCATCTCCTATGCAATCACAATTTACTTAAGGTCTATGATGCTATTATCTCTGATGAAGAGAAATTTCTTGTCCCGGGAATGCCCCATAGAATTGAATTGCGAAAATCTCAGCTCCACGGGATATTCAATCCTGGCACTAACATAAAGTTGAATTCTTTTCGTGAGGCAGTGAGATTAGCTGCAGAAAAATCATATGGGTTGGTGGTTAATAGTTTCGAAGAGTTGGAAGAAGAATATGTTAAAGAGTATAAAAGGGTCACGGGCAAAAAGGTATGGTGTGTTGGTCCTGTGTCACTATCCAACAAGGACGAATTGGACAAAGCTGAGAGAGGTAAAAGGAGAAACTCAAATGATGAAAGCAAGTATATGAAGTGGCTTGATTCATGGCCTTCAAGCTCTGTGATTTACGTGTGCCTTGGTAGCCTGAACCGTGCAACACCTGAGCAGTTGATAGAGGTGGGTCTAGGATTGGAAGCAACACAAAGGCCATTCATTTGGGTGCTAAGAGGTGCCTATAAAAGAGAGGAAATGGAGAAGTGGCTATTGGAAGATGGGTTTGAAGAGAGGGTTAAAGGTAGAGGACTTTTGATCCATGGTTGGTCCCCACAAGTTTTGATATTATCACACAAAGCAATAGGAGCATTCTTGACACATTGCGGATGGAATTCCACACTTGAAGGGATTTGTGCTGGAGTGCCCTTGATTACATTTCCTCTCTTTGGTGAGCAGTTTTTAAATGAGAAGGTTGTTGTACAATTGTTGGAAATTGGGGTGAGTGTGGGATCTGAAACTGTTGTGCACCTTGGAGAGGAAGAGAAGTCTTGTGTTCAGGTCAGGAGGGAAAATGTTAAAGATTCTATTGAGAAGGTAATGGATGATGGAAATGAAAATGAGAAGATAAGGGAAAGAGCAAGAAAGTACGCGGATATGGCAAGGAAAGCAATAGAAGAGGGTGGATCTTCTTATCACAACATGTCACTACTAATTGAAGACATAATAAATGTCAATAGGATAAACCACAGAGCAAAACCATAACTGAGAGTCTGAAACGCTTTCACAGATCCAATTACACCTGCAGGGAATACTTTTATATAATTTGCCATACCCTAGTCGTAAGTCTCTGTATTTCCGTAGACTGTTGAATCTCTATTAGAACTCAAATGTCACCAGCAGGAAGTAATTTGATTAGCATACAGGAATATGTCATTTTGATATTAGGGATTAAAAGCATCGTGTAATGTTTGGACTGTCAGAGAGTTTTGGCTTTCAGTTGTATCACATGTGAACGCTTCTCATAGGTTAAACAGGCATGCTACAATTATTTAGAAACAAAATAATGGATACAGATGGAGTTACATGTCCTTTTTCTATTCAGTAGTCAATTACAAATTGATATCTGCTTCTAGGAATTCAAATTATAACATTTGTCCATATATATATATATATATATATATATATATATATATATATATATATATATATAATGGAAATATTTTCTCATGTTGTATCAGAATTGAATTCTCATATTTGTAACTTTTCGATTTGCGTGCAAAACTTTTCTTTTTTTTTTCTTTTTTTTAATAAATGTGGGATCCACCACCAATTGGGTCACAACATGAGAATTCATTACTCATGCAACATGAGAAAATCAAACCTCATATATATATATATATATATATATATATATATGGAAAAATGTTTATCCTTTTAATTGACACAACTTATATCCTTTCACTCTCACAAATACGTGGGACCCAACCCTTTTATTTTTTTTTGTCAACTCTCTCCTCCTTTATCTATCTCTTTCTCTCTCTTAAAATGACACAACTTTACATCCTTTAAAATGATACACACTTTACCCATATATATATATGTGTGTGTGAAAAAGAATTCTAATGTTAGTTCTAATCTCATGTCATAGATATAATCATTGTGGGACCCACCTAATTAAAAAAATAACAAAAAAAGTGACGCATCTTTTTATCGTGTATGTATGAATGGTTTGTTTTCTCCTGCTATATGAGAAAAACAAATTCATATATATATATATATAGTAAAAATATTTCTCCGGCAACTTGAGATGAGTTTATCTCCGGCTATTCTAAAATTATGTCGTTTTGTTTATTTATTTCTTTATATTAATTGATTTACCTTTGAATAATTATGATTCACTTTTTCTCTCTCTTCCTTTATCACCATTGATCTATCTTTGTACCGTTATGATTAGTATCCCGAGATAAGCAGCTTAAGAAACGATAAGCCCATATATATATATATATATATATATATATATATATATATATATATATGAAAATATTTTAATCGATTCATCACTTTGCGATTAATCCAATTCAGAACGAATCATGGTATTATGGTTTTAAATCCCTCCCAAAAAGGACACATGCTCTCACTTTCACATGCTAAATTCTCTGATGTTAACTGAAGTATCATCCTAATTATATTTAAAACAGGTTAAAATGTTATTCATTCAACACCAAACAACTAGATCAAGTGGGGGAGGAGTAAGAGTTCGAATCTGAATTGTGTTAAAATATATATATATATATATATATATATATATATATATATATATATATATCCCACTTATCTTACCTCTCACTCAAGGGGCGTTTGGTAGGAGAGAAATATTTTTTTATCCTGGAATTAATTATTACCGGAATGTAGTGGAGAAAATATTTTATTGAAATATTATTAAAAAGATGTTTGGAAGATCCTTATTTTCCTAGAAAAATAAAATTAATTTTACTGAATTTGTGTTTGGTTGGTTGTGAAATATTAGTGGGAAAGTGAGGTTATTTTAACAAAATAACCTCACCTTCACCTTTTTGATTCAAATAGTATAACTAACGTATTTGAAGACAAAATGAAATAGATCTGGGTGATTTGAAATGGGGCATATGCACAAACATTAACATACCTCAACATATGAAGCTGCTGAGTCTTAAATTTCCCGGGAAAAGCACCATTTTAAAAATTTTGAACAAAATAATTACCCGGTCAAAGCAGGTTGGATAAGTTTTTCCAAAGTAATGCAGTCAAACATGTCACCTATGCTGACGGGACTAGTCTCGTCAATGATACTGACGAGACTCGTAAATTTGATGATTTTTTTTTTATTTCACATAACTTTTCGAGATCTACGCAATGACACCTCATTTGACATATTTCATTTCCTACAAACATAGTTTGAAGATCTTCTGGACCAACGCTCTTGTGATTGTGGTACAATTGTTACAAATTCAAATTATGTTTTTGTGAGATAAAATATGTCAAATGAGGTGTCATTGCTTAGATCTCGAAAAGTTATGTGAGATAAAAAAAATCATCAGATTTGGATACCCAAGTCACAAGTTATGGCCTTCCGAAGTTTTACGGTAATTGGGCTGCCTACGTGGCGCTGACGTGACACGAGTCCCGTCAGTATCATTGACAGGACTAGTCCCGTCAACATAGGTGACATGTTTGACTGCATTACTTTGGAAAAACTTATCCAATCAATTTTAACTAGGCAATTTTTTTGCCCAAAATTTTTAAAATGGTGGTTTAGCCTAAATTTCCCATCTATATCAGATTCACAAAAAAAAAAGTTTTAAAATAGGTTCATTCTTTTGTTTTTCAACTCGTTTAATAAATTTAGTTGTTACCAATATATGTAGTTGGTTTCTGCGCAAATTGTAAAATTTAATTTTAAATAATAACCATCTCCATCATTATTTGCATAGTATGCGTGTGGAATATAACTCAGCTTCCCTTTAGTTGGAGATTCTGCAAAATAAAAAACCACTTCTCAGTGAAAAAAAACCATCAAGTACTACAGATGAATGCTTCCTCTAGAATGAAATGTATCTAGCCAAGAGAGAGGCCATTTCATAAGTCCTTTTCAACTAACACACACAAAAACAACACAACAGCTCCCACCCTCAAAGGATGCTTCATGCATGCATGCAGGTTCGATTTCAACATTCTTCAACTGTATCTTCGGATGTGGCAACTGCGGGGTGACTTGCAAGCTTCGACGGTTGTGTAGATCTTCTTTCAAACGGACGATGCACAACTTTTCATTTGTGGTAGCGTTTGCAAAGACAAAAAATTTACATATCGTATAAATTGGAGGTCATTTTTGTCCATTTTTTCGCATTTGATTTTTGCTTCCCGGGGTAGTCAAGAATCCCACATGTTTTTTGGATCAAAGATTTGTCAAACAGTGCTAGAATTAACACACACACATATTTTCGGAAAGAAAGTTGCCCAGGGAAGTTTTCACATCTTAGCTACCAAAAGATGCTATCATTTTTCCACCACCATGTATTCTCGGACATATTTAAAAAATTCTCGTACCAAACGCACCCTAAGAGTATATTTGGATGTGTTTTTTTTCTCCAATTTTCACACACACACAAAAAAAAACTTTTTTTTTTGGTGAAAAACCTTTTTATTTTTAAATCCTTTTGAATGTGTGCTTTAAACAAATAAAATTTATAAAAATAAAAATAAAAATCAAAAACCTAATTTTTTTTTAAAGTTACTAATTTTAGATTTACAAAAAACATAAATCAAAAGCTAATTTTTTTTTAATATTTTTTTAAAAAAATTAAATACTTTTAACTTTTATAAAAAACGCTTCTAAAAATAAATAAACATAAAAAGTCTTTTCTTTTTTTCGAGGTTCATCCAAACGTACCCGAGATGATGCGACCCAGTTAGAGAGGCGTGCACCGCATACATAAAATGGCCGTTTTCCCTTATCTTGTTTTGTAAAAACGTTAGCTCTTACGTCACTTGTGTTGGACACAGTACGAAGTCAGAACGACCATAAATAGTTCATAAGACTATACAACCTTTTAATTGCATAAAAGAGTAGGCAGAAGCCTAAATTTGAAAATTGCAACACTCAGTGAATTGTCTTCTCTAGTCCCTTTTTCTGTTTCCCCAAAAAAATAGCAGTAATTTCCTTATCTATTCCCCATAACACAGAAACTTACAATGGATTCAACACCTCTATGCCAACCCCACTTTGTATTCATCCCTTTAATGTCCCCAGGTCATCTTCTTCCTATGGTAGACATGGCAAAGTTATTCGCACGACGCAATTTGAAAGTGACCATAGTCACCACACCCCTCAATTCCAACCAATTCCAAGCCAGCATAGAAAGAGAGATCCAATCAGGGTCACCCATCCAAATTCAACTTGTTCAATTTCCAAACACAGAGGCTGGAATACCAGAAGGGTGTGAGAGCGTAGATACTCTGCCTTCAATGGATCTAGTGGAGAACTTTTACATCGCTCTGTGCTTGTTGAAGCAGCCACTAGAAGAGCTATTCCAAAAGTTAACACCCACTCCAAGCTGCATAATATGTGACAACCATATCACATGTACAGTTGATATTGCCGACACGTTACAAATTCCAAGAATAATATTTGATGGGACTAATTGTTTCCATCTCCTATGCAATCACAATTTACTTAAGGTCCATGATGCTATTATCTCTGATGAAGAGAAATTTCTTGTCCCAGGAATGCCCCATAGAATTGAATTTCGAAAATCTCAGCTCCCCGGGAGATTCAATCCTGGCACAAAAAAAAATTTGAATTCTTTTCGTGAGGCAGTGAGAGTAGCTGGAGAAAAATCATATGGGTTGGTGGTTAATAGTTTCGAAGAGTTGGAAGAAGAATATGTTGAAGAGTACAAAAGGGTCACGGGCAAAAAGGTTTGGTGTGTTGGTCCTGTGTCACTCTCCAACAAGGACGAATTGGACAAAGCTGAGAGAGGTAAAAAGAGAAACTCAAATGATGAAAGCAAGTATATGAAGTGGCTTGATTCATGGCCTTCAAGCTCTGTGATTTACGTGTGCCTTGGTAGCTTAAACCGTGCAACACCTGAGCAGTTGATAGAGGTGGGTCTAGGATTGGAAGCAACAAAAAGGCCATTCATTTGGGTGCTAAGAGGTGCATATAAAAGAGAGGAAATGGAGGAATGGCTATTGGAAGATGGGTTTGAGGAGAGGGTTAAAGGTAGAGGACTTTTGATACATGGTTGGGCTCCACAAGTTTTGATATTATCACACAAAGCAATAGGAGCATTCTTGACACATTGCGGATGGAATTCCACACTTGAAGGGATTTGTGCTGGAGTTCCCTTGGTTACATTTCCACTCTTTGCTGAGCAGTTTTATAATGAGAAGGTTGTTGTACAATTGTTGGAGATTGGGGTGAGTGTGGGATCTGAAACTGTTGTGCGCTTAGGAGAGGAAGAGAAGTCTAGTGTTCAGGTCACGAGGGAAAATGTTAAAGATTCTATTGAGAAGGTAATGGGTGAAGGAAATGAAAATGAGAAGATAAGGGAAGGAGCAAGAAAGTACGCTGATATGGCAAGGAAAGCGATAGAAGAGGGTGGATCTTCTTATCACAATATGTCACTTCTAATTGAAGACATAATAAATGTCAATAGGTTAAACCAGAGGAAAACCGTTAGTGAGACCAATGAATAGTGATGTTTTGTGCTAAGCATTTATTTATCTTCATGCATGTAAGCAGGCACGACTTTTGAGTGGAATTGGAGACATTTATCTTTATGCCCTTCTTCTTATCCTTTTGAAAATTTTATTTATTACAATTTACAAACAAAGAGGGGCAAAAGCATGTTGCGAAATAATTGCCCTTGATTGGATAGTTTTTATAAACTAAACCAGTTTCGCACCTAATTAGTACGTGACCTTTTGCCAACCTGCCATGTCAGTCGCACCCCTAAAAGTTATATGACTAATGCAGTCCTGTGTAAAAGGTACGCGACTAGTGTCGCACCAATTCCATACGTTTCTCTCACCATACTCCCCTCCCATCTATTAATGCAGTCAAAGTAACTCTTCCTTTGCCATGTGTTGACTGAATAACTGATGTCTGCGAAGCTCTTGTACTTGTAGTGTTACAGTTACAATGAATTTTCAGTGCTATTTCCATTAAGAATATGATATGTGTGTTACGTTTGTTAGATCACTCACTAACTCTCTTGGAAAATTTTCATCATTATGGACGGAAGAATTTAATAGCTCAAATAGTTTATCAAAAAGATTGCTTTACCTTTGTGCTCAAGAGAATATGTCTCTGCTACATTCTTCACACCTATGTCTAGAGCAGGAAAAATCACCTACATTCCAGAATATATTTCTTTGAAACATAGCAGAAATAGGAAATTTCCATGGAAATGGAATTGGTGCACACGTACCTTGTAGGTGTGGGACCACCTGACGTACGTTGTAGGTGCGTAATTTATGTTAAGATTATCTACAGCTACCCAAAAACTACGTCATTTTGATTAATGAAAGATATTTATGTTATTTTAGGTGAATTAGTGAAGGGTGTTTTCGTAATTTTGTTTATGTTTTTATCATATTCATTTTACTGAAACATTCTTCATTAATTTACCTAAAATTACATAAACACCCTTCATTAATCAAAATGACGTAATTTTTGGGTAGCTGTAGATAACCTTATTTAAAGTGGCCGTAGAAATATTTTTTTTCATATATATATATAATGGGTAAAGTTGTGTCATTTTAAGAGAGAGAAAGAGATAGATGAAGGATGAGAGAGAGTTGACAAAAAAATTAAAGGTGTAATTTTCACTCCTTTGTAAAAGTGAAATGATATAAATTGTGTGAGTTAAGGAATAAACATTTTTGCCTTATAAAATTTTTGTAGGAAGGATTAGACTAAGTCAATAATACACTTGGCGAGATCCGATCTGAAGAGTAACGAGAAGAGTTTAGCTAACCGATACCTCTATTCCCTCCTAAATTCTATATTCTAGTTGGATTTTGAAATTTGACTGTTTTAAACAAAATGACACGTGTGAATTTTAAATAGGGAAAAATATAAGTCATAATTTTAAAGAATATAATTTTATGTCTCTTTAAGTGAAGTGATCATATTTTTTTTTCCACTTAAAATGATATAAATTATATTTTTTAAAATGATGAATACTTTTTCCTAAATTTTTCAATAAAAAAGAACTAATTTAATAAATTTTAAATATAACACTAGTTTAATAGTTAATTATTTTTACAATAAGTGATACGGGTTGCTAACACATTTTCCTCTAATAATTACTCGCGAACCTAAACTCTAAAATATAAAGCATTTTTTATGATTTTTATTTTTGGTAAAGATTTTTTATGATATTTAATCGAGACGGGTGCGACATCAATATTTCATTTCTTAACAATTTAACACATTCAAATAAACATGAAACTAACAATATTACGAATTTAGACAACAACAAAAAAACAATCGGTCAAATTTGGGTTATTATTTTGTGGATATATATTTGAAATGATTTTTTTTATTTGTTACAGTTAGCGCAGTGAATTTCTCTCTCTCTTTTTTAGTTCCAATTTCTTAATATATAGGGCAATGTTTTTCTTTTTTCTCATGTTACATACGTAGAGACATAATTAGGAAGATCCCACAATTAAAAAAAATATAAAAGAAAAAAAATGATGGCTTGGGATTTAAATGTGTGTGTAATATGAGATAAGATAATATTACAATTTTTTGATTTTTAAATAGAAAACTAACAATATTCAGAATTTGTATAAAACCAACAGTTTCCACCTTGATACGAATGAGGGTAGTTGAAACACTCCAAGATTTCAGAGAAAAAAGAAAGATTGCCATCAACCATTCCTTTCTTTTTGGCATTTTTATTATTTTTCCGTTTATCAAGATTTGATATTATCCGGGGTACCTATCTGTTTTCTGATTTAATGCAACTTCCAATATCTTGAGTGTGACAATTCACAACTGCACCTTCCATGCCTCTTGTCATTCGCTCACCCTTATCAACATTATCGCAGAAAGAAAGGTTCTACTCCAATGGCTTCCCAAATTCACCAACTACACTTTCTTCTTGTTCCCTTCATGTCACAAAGCCATCTCATCCCCTTCACACAGATGGCCAAATTACTTGCAGCAAATGGTGTCAAAGTCACCATTGTCCTCACACCCCTTAATGCAGCAAGGTTCAACACAGTCATTGATCAAGCAAAAGCCTCAAATCTCAAAATCCAGTTTCATTTGCTACCCTTTCCTTGCCTCAAAGCAGGGTTGCCAGAAGGGTGTGAAAATATGGATTCACTTCCTTCCCATGAATACCAACCCATGTTTTTCGCTGCTAGCAATATGCTAAAAGAACCACTTGAGAAATGGCTATCAGAGTTGGAAACAGTACCAAGCTGCATTGTTTCAGATATATGCCTTCCTTGGACATCAATTCTTGCATCCAAGTTTAAGATACCAAGGGTTGTGTTCCATGGAATCTCTTGCTTCACCCTCTTGTGCTCACACAACATTAACCGTTCAAAGGTTCATGAGAGTGTCACCTCAATGTCAAAGCCGTTTGTGGTACCGGACATGCCTGACACAATTGAGTTCACCAAGTCACAATTACCTGAAGGAATGATACATGGTTCTGAGGCTTGGAAACACGCTATTGAACAATTCAAAGCAGCTGAACTTTCTGCACAAGGGATATTGGTGAATACTTTTGAGGAATTAGAGAAGATGTACGTGAGAGGATATGAGAAAGTGTCAAGAAAGGTTTGGTGTATAGGACCTCTTTCTTTATATGACAAGTTAATCTTGGACAAGTTTGAGAGAGATAATAACAATAATAATGATAATAATAATAAGGATGAGTCTGAATGTCTCAATTTTCTTAGTTCCAACAAGCCTTGTTCTGTCATCTATGTGTGTTTTGGAAGTTTGTCTCGCCTTCAGATTTCACAACTAAAGGAACTTGCTTTGGGATTGGAAGAATCAAACTATCCATTCATTTGGGTGATTGGAAAAAATGATTGTTCTATTGAGTTAGAGAAATGGTTAGCAGAAGAGAACTTCATAGAGAGGAATAAAGGAAGAGGTGTCATAATTAGAGGATGGGCACCACAAGTTCAGATACTATCACATCATGCAACTGGTGGGTTCTTATCTCATTGTGGTTGGAATTCCACACTTGAAGCAGTTTCTGCAGGTGTCCCAATGATAACTTGGCCAATGTTTGCTGAGCAATTCTTTAATGAGAAACTCATTGTGCAAGTACTGAAGATTGGTGTGAGAATTGGTGATGAAGCTGTTGTTGACAAGTTGGAGACAGATAAGGCTGAGAAAGTATTAGTGAAGAAGGAGGATGTGAAGAAGGCTATTGAACAGCTCATGAATCAAGGTGGTGAAGGGGAAGAGAGAAGGAACAGAACCAGAGAGATAAAAGAAATGGCTCATAAGTGTGTTCAAGATGGTGGGTCTTCCACATCAAATTGCAAATTATTCATTCAACAAATTGTGGATCTAAGTTCATAATTAATGATTAAGCATATTTGTTGGTTAGTCTTTGAAATGATGGATAAGATCAGGTAGCTTATAATTTATTTTGTAACTTTTTGATGCTTCTTAATTTTCCCAAACACAAAGACGTTCGTGTTTACTTTTAGCACACTTATTCGGATAACTTTGTTTTAATAACCACGATAAGTTTGATTTGGATTTAGCACACATTTTCATTGGTTAAAAAGCATGAGATCTTACTGTGTTGAGTTATAGGACTCTCTCAAATAGACTGGAATACATGACTTGATTGTTTATTCACTGCATTTTTTATTGATACAATGGAATTACACTTCTGTGTTATTTGGTCCACAAAGCTGGTTTCAAATATGACAAACTAATTTGCTTTTTTTAAAAATAAAATAGATAAAATTTGAACTTGCATCTTCTCGAAGGCGAGATTCAACTTCTCTGCAAATGATGCGTGATGGGTATGAGAAAAGGGAAAAATACATTCTGTAAAAATAAACGGGATAGATAAGAGTCAACCACAATTGAGATTAAAGGCTAAGCCACCCTCCCAATTGATAAAGAACCCACTTGCCTCACCACTAACCCAAATTTAGATAAAGATAACAAGATTCAAGACAAGTTTAAGCACTTGCGACACACTTTTTCATTTATCAAATCTATCCTCTGCATTACAAAATATCTTATATTTATAGAATAACTAAAAGCATGAGAATACAAAGAGACAAATAACTCCTAAGAGTTGTGTTGCTTAGGAAATAGAAATAACACTAACTAAACCCAACTCCCAAGAGTCATGCTCCCAAGAGTTATGTTGCTTAGGAAACAGAAATAACAATAATTAAACCCAACTTCCAAGATTATGCTCCCAAGAGTTATTGACAACTAAAAATTCTCTTTATTGCACTTTAAGTGCTAAAACTCTTGATTTTCCTTCTGTATCATCCTCCCTTTCCTGATTGGGATTTGTCCTCAAATCCTCATGGTCTTCATTACTCTTGGAATAGACAAAGATATCATCAAAACACACCACAACAAAATTCTCAATGAAAGGATGAAGAATTTCATTCACAAGTCTCATAAAGGTGCTTGGAGCATTAGAAAGCCTAAAGGGCATGACTCTCCATTCATATAACCCTCCTTTAGTCTTAAACTCAGTCTTTCGCTCATCTCCTTCCTTCATTCTAATTTGGTGATATCCACCGCAAAAGTCAATCTTAGAGAAAACATTAGAACCATATAATTCATCAAGTATAACATCAAGGCAAGGGATTGGATACCTATACTTGATGGTGATGTTGTTTATGGCCTTACTATTAACACACATACGCATAGTACCATCCTTTTTAGGAACATGTAAAGCTGGAACAGAACAATGACTCATACTTTCTCTTTGGCTTTTCTCTTTAGGTTCTTCTGTAGCATGGAGGACTTTTTGTAACATAAGCAGATGCTCCCTTTGATCTGCTCCTAAGATAATTTCTTCATCCGGTATTTCATCATGTTCAGCATCCCAAACTGGACCTTGTTCATATTCATGCTCAATTTCTTCAATTTCTTTAAGTGTCATAACCCGCCTATTAGGACAATCAGCTTCAAAATGGCCATAGCCTTGGCATCTAAAACATTTCTTTTCATCCAACTTCTTTTTAAATTCTTTCGGAGCTTCCTCGACCTTCTCCTTAATAATTTGTGATGAAGAGGAGTCACCCTTGGAAGAGGAATTCTTAAAGAAACTTGATGGCTTGTTGGTTGCCTTGTTTGATTTTGAATGTTTCTCCACTTTAATGGCTAATTTGCACACATCTTCAAAAGTCCAAAAAGGTTGTAGTTCCACCTTCTCATTAATATCGGTATTTAACCCGCCAATAAAACGAGCAATTTTTTGTTCCTGAACTTCTTGAAGGCCACTAGTCATAAGGAGTTGCTCATACTCCCTAATATACTTTTCAACGCTCAGATCTTCTTGTTTGAGAGAAGCAATTTTGAGATACAAGTCTTGTTTGTAACGGGCAGGAAGAAATCTTTTATCCATCAGCCTCTTCAGTTTAGCCCAAGATTTGAGCCTTCTCTTGCCTTCTCGGTTCCTCTCCATCTTCAAGTTCTCAAACCATATTAATGCATACTTTTTGAGTTTGATGTTTGCAATTTTGAAGCACTTCTCATCATCAAAGTCCTTAGCTTCAAAAATTAGCTCAATAGAACGAACCCATTCCAAATAAATATCGGGATTCAAGCTGCCATCAAATTCTGGGGGTTCGATCTTCACATCTCTAAAGCCATATTGGAATTTTCTCTTTCTTCTATCATAAGGTGTTGACTCATTTGAAGAAGCACTTGATTCACTAGCAGAAGAATCATGATTTGAGGGGCTATGAGTGCTTCTGGAATGTCTCGTACGTCCATGATGATTTCCTTGGACATAATTAGCAAGAGTTTGGCGTATTTCTTCAATCTGATTTTCAAGATTTGCAAGTTGTTGGTCACGTCTTATATTCTGATTTTGCTCACGAGTTCTGTACCTTGGACCTTCGTCTTCCATGTGAACCGGTGCTCTGATACCAAGTTGATGCGTGATGGGTATGAGAAAAGGGGAAAATACACTCTGTAAAAATAAACGAGATAGATAAGAGTCCACCAAAATTGAGATTAAAGGCTAAGCCACCCTCCCAATTGATAAAGAACCCACTTGCCTCACCACTAACCCAAGGTTAGATAAAGATAACAAGATTCAAGACAAGTTTAAGCACTTGCAACACACTTTTTCATTTATCAAATCTATCATCTGCATTACAAAATATCTTATATTTATAGAATAACTAAAAACATGAGAATACAAAGAGACAAATAACTCCCAAGAGTTGTGTTGCTTAGGAAATAGAAATAATACTAACTAAACCCAACTCCTAAGAGTCATGCTCCCAAGAGTTATGTTGCTTAGGAAACAGAAATAACAATAATTAAACCAACTTCCAAGATTATGCTCCCAAGAGTTATTGACAACTAAAATTTCTCTTTATTGCACTTTAAGTGCTAAAACTCTTGATTTTCCTTCTGTATCAGCAAATATGTACGTCTTCTTCATTCATGGTTTTCGTGTGCTCAATTGGATTCCTCGTAGGAAACTGTTACCCGAAAAGCATGTTGAACCTTTGCAAGTTCATAGATATATCCCATGAAAGATGAAGTATGTCAATTTAAAGGTGGTTCATTATGGCAATGGTAGAGAGCAAGACCCTCTTGAAGCTCCCTATTGTGCAAAGTAGATATACTGCCAAGGGAAAAGGTGTGTGAGTGGCTCCACAAATGTGCAGATTAATAATATGAGAGTTGATAGGAGAAGAAGATGATGCACCTTCCATATGGGAAAGGGGTATTTAGAGAGGAAGTACCCCTCCAAGAGTGGGAGAGAGAATTTGCCCTACTGTCAATGTTCAAAGAAAAAATTCCTATGATGGCACTTTATGACTCATCATGAGTGCCCTTTAGAAAGTTTTGGATATGGGCTTTGATATTCGGCCTCATGGGCTAGGGCAAAAAAGGCCTATCAGCGAAGAACCCCCCCCCAAAGCTTGGTGACCTGCAAAATCAGGGTGCCAAAATGTATGAGAATATGGTTTTGTAGTCCGTAGTGTGTAGTAGGATACAATGATTTAACCTATCGATAGTACGTTGGTCTTCGTGTCTTGTTTATTTGTTGTCCTCAAGTTAAATTGTTCAGTTGGCAAGACTTCAGTGCTTCAAAAGAATCTTCTATTGAAGTTTTGGTTGTCTTCAAAGATGTTCCTATAATCTCAACTCATCTTGACGGCTAGATCCATTCTTTCTTTATAAGTGGAAGAATATATCGTAACCGTGAGTTGGGTCTTTGATGTACAGTTGCTCGGATATCTAACACTTTGGTCATTATCATGCAACAGCTAATATAATAGCATTTAATTAGAGGGCTCGTGTTTTCTCATGTTGTAGGAAAATAGGAGAGAAAAAAATAGAAATAAGTTAAATGTGGGTCCCACATTTTATATTAAAAAAGAAAAGAAAAATTAATTGGCACAGAAAATGAATTTGTGCAGGAAAAAGTTCTCCTCTCATGTAGCAGGAGAGTATAATTTCCCTTAAATAAAAGGAAAAACTACTCTTATGCTACATGTGATAACTTTATCTCCTACACACCCTTCGATAATTGTGTCACCTTTTTCTTTTCTTTTCTCTTTATTTTTCAAATGGTGGAGCCCATAAATTGTTAAGGTATGCAAACCCTCACATAGGAGCATGAACAGAGAAGAACAAAAGAGAACAAAAAAAAGAAGTTTCTTATTAATTTCCTGAATGAATGTCTCATTAGTTACTGCCTATGTAGCACAGATACCGACACACACGAGACATGTGACATGATACGACACGACACTCCGACACGTTAATTCTAAAAAATGTTAGATTTCGACACGTTGGGACATATTTTAATATTAAATAATATTTTTAATTTATGAAATATATATTATATTTAATATTCAATAATTTAACAAAAAATGAAACTAAACTTATAATATTCATCAATTTTACAAAGAAACATAAGATATTCCAAATATTGATATTAAACTCAATAAAATGATAATCGTAATCCAACGAATCTAATAGTTGAAACTAAAAACTCAACGCAACGCAACATTTGAACTTTTTTTTTTAATTTCTATATCGCATGTTGGAGTGTCGGGAAGTGTCGAAAAGTGTCGGACACGACACATCAGGATTTTTGATGTGTCGGTGCTTCATAGGTTATAACTATGCTTTTAATACCTTGACCCCAAACTACCAAATGGTTTCTTGCCTAATACAATGACACGTCAGAGGCTAACAATTGCCACTTCAAATATCAAAATATAAGCTACTCTTAATGCTCATAATGTAAATGCTATATTGAAATACAACTATACAATTACTCACATGCAATTGTAACACTCAATATTAAATTGCTATCTTTACTGCTACCCAAGATGTGCCTTTAATTCTCCTCTTATACTGATATCCATAATATAAATTTAGGGTTTTATAATTCTCATATGACATGAGAATTGAAATTTCATGTGACATGAGAATTGAAATCTCATGTTATAGAGATAAAAAGCATGTGGGACCCATATGTTAGAAAAAATTATATGTAGCACCCACGTAAGCACGGAAATCGAAGGGTGAGTAGGAAAGTTTTAATTCTCATGTTAAATGAGAATTATAAAACTCATAAATTTAACTCTATGACATGAGATAACTTATCTCCTTTAACCCTTAAATAAAAAGGTTCCACAATCTTTCCATTTGAGTAATGTTGTCACTTGTCATCATTAATAGTCCATACCATCACCACCAGAGGGCCAAACCACCTTCCTCACCTTTTGTGTTGCTATGTTTGTTGCTTTATCCAGCACACACAATTTCAACTTGGGACTTTGAAGTCGAACAACCCTAACTTATGAATCAGCAGGAGCGGGGACTGCAAACAAACAATCACTCTCGCTCTTATCGCAACGCGCTATAAAGACTTGGGCCAGTCTACTACAAAAGATTTATTGATTTTTCATAATTAATTTTAAGGAAAATAAATTTCTCATATTGAAAAAGATTTTCTCATATTACACACTTATTAAATTTGAATTATCATTTCTTTCTTTTAGTTGTAGGATCCACCTGATTATGTTTCTGCATGAGATAATGTGATCTGATGTAATATGTAATATGAGATAAACCTTATCCTACTTTTAATATTAAAATAATATTCTTATTTTTTTAACTTGTACAAAAAAACATTAAAAGGAGAACAAAACCCGGGTAATGGTAAATAAATATTCTTGTTTACTGATAATTTCAACTATATTCATTAAATTATTAAATAAAAATTGCAAGTCACTGTAATTATTAATATTAGTTACTCATTGTTTAAATAATGATTAATGAAAGGTATATAATTTGTGACCTCCACCAAAATTTCGAAAAAAAGGTCATGTCATATTCTTACAGAAATAATTACAGCACTAAAGTTTGAGTTTTTAAAATGAAATCACTTGAATAATTGAAGAAATAAATATTAAAATAAAAGAGTATAAGTAACTAAGATTATTATTATTATTATTCAATAGGCATTGAAAACTAGCTTGAGAATTAGTGCCAACAAGAAATGGGAGAGAAAGGAAATAATACCTTAAAAATAAAAAATAAAAACGCTCCTTAGTAATTGGTTCTATCGTCCTAAAGAAGTGGAGCTGGGTAAAGGCAAAGGCAAATCCAATTCAATTCGATATTCAATTATGGTACGGTAAGTAACACTCACCTTTAGTTTTCTTTTTTGTTTTTAGCAGTTTTGGACCACGGTCTGGCAAATTTGACACGGAATGCTAGAGTAAATATTCTTTTTAGTCTTTGATAATATTCATGAATTTTTTTAGTTTCTGGCAATAAAAAAGGGCCAAATTGGTCCCTAAAATAATGAAAAAGAGACTAAAGAGTACTTATTACAATTGACAGAAAGATAAAAGTGGCCATTTTTTCATAATTTTAGGGACTAGTTTGGTCATTTTTTATTGCTAGGGATTAAAACGAATTTCGTAGATATTGCTAGGGACCAAAAATGTGTTCACTCTTATATTTAATGTCTTTTGTCATCTTATCAAAATATTTAATTATCATATTTATCATTGAAATAATTATACAATGAAATTTGGCTCTTTAGAACCTTTTAGTTCCGACTTAACGTTATTCTTTCTCCAATAAAAAAAGGTATAAATGAATTTTTTATGGTGTTACCGAACCAATTAACAGTATTGTCATGGTGAAAATATTATTACATAAATAGTAGAATAAATACTCTTTTCGATCCTCAGCAAATTTCACGATACCTATTTGAGTCCCTAACAAATAAAAAGACTAGTCGTAGTCCTTAAAAAAATTAAAATGGACCCATTTAGTTGAAATTGTGGTCCTCATTCAAAAAAGACTCATATTAGTCCCTCAAAAGGACTAAAATGGATCCAATTTAAATTTCTTAGGGATCATGAATAACCTTTTTATTTGCTAAGGACTAAAGCGGACATCGTAAAATTTGTGGAGAAATGAAAAAGATATTTCCTCTAAATATTAATAATATTAAATAACACTAAAAATCAATTAGTACTAACTAATCTAATGTAACATATTTCAAATAAAAATTAAAGAAGATTTTATTTTTTTAAGAAAAAAATAGGACCATCACTGCTTTTCATATTTCTTAAGCATCCTGTCTGGCCCAGAAAGTGAAAGGCAGCCATTGAACTAGAATCCATTCTACATTTCTTCTTTTATGCAACAACAATCATGTGGGACAGGTCACAAGTTTTATCCGAAATAGACGGGGGGATTTGGTTTAGAGTTTTATAAGAGTTATGTTGTAGGAAAAATGATTGTGTTATATTATAAAGATTCATTTTACATGCCGGAGTATTTTTTTGCTGCGAGCCCCACAAAATATTATGTATGTAGAAAATTTTTTATAATCATATTAAATGATAGATGATAAACCCTTTGCTTTATACTGGAAAATAAAAACATAATACCATGTTTTCGAATTTAAGTTTTCACAATATATAAATTTTGTTAAATTTTGAAATAGATAATTAAAAATATATGTAATTTGCTGTCAAAATTTCATTGTAATAGGAATTGTATTTTATTATATCTATATCTGATTTGTAATTAGATACTAGTAATTCAATAGTTAATTTCTTAGTTATTATTGACTGCTTGTATAAATAGAAAAAATCCTCGACTAATGAACAAGAAGATTGTATTAAGAATAGTAGGGAAATGTAATAGATAGATAAATGATTGGAAAGTGAGATAAAGTGAAATAGGTAGAAAAATATAAAAAAAAGTTGTTTGGTGGGGGAAAACTTTATTGGGAAAATTAGGTAACTTTATGAAATCAACAGTGCATTAAAAATGAGATAACCGGTTTTCCGAAAAATCCCACCTTCAAATTGGGTTTTTGAACAGTTAAGATATCTATGTTTCTCATAAATCCATACTTCCTGGATAGATGGATTTTTAGAGAAAATATGTTAAAACAAATATGGTGTTTCTAAAAGCCATACTTAAGAAACAGATATCCGCTGAAAACTATCCCAACCAAACACCACCTTAAAGAGTCTTACTTGTGTAGAAGATTATGTTCATTAAAATGGTAATTCATTTTAGTAGATTTTGTATAACATTAGATTTTATGAAGTTGTGTAAATTTATTTGTCAGAACAAAAAAGTGTAAATCTGTGAAAAGAAAACTTAGCAAAACTTCAAACTATTTCGCTTAAATAGAAAAAAGTGGGGATATTTTTACTACTAAAAAAATTTACTACCAACCCGCTACCTACATAATCATCATTGGATCAATATTTTCTCTCTCTTCAAATTTTTTTCAACATTCTCTCTCTTTGATCCAATGGTAATTGCGGAGGTAGTGAATTGGTAATAAATATTTTTGGTAGTTAAAATATCTCCCCTCAATAGAAAAAGCAAGAACCCTTGCCGGATAAAAGAATAACAAGTCCCCTATACCCTTGAACCAAAAATAAGTAATCATCATCTATATAATAATTAGTTGATAGATACTAAAGAACTGCACAAGCTTGACTTCCAGATTTCAAGTCTTCCACCAATATCAGGTCTGCAAGCTTGGCGGCTCAAACAAATTGCATAGGAGAATATTCTCATCGCATAGGTAAGCGCTTACATCACCAAAACAATTATGAGGGTGCTTTAAGAGAAGTGTCCTACACTACAGATAAGTGATCACCAAAACAACTAAGGTGCTTTAGGAGAAATATCCTACACTACTGATAAGTGATAACCAAGTTGTGAAGTGTTCATTCGAAACCCCCAAATCGAAATGGCGTCCCAACCACCTCAGCTTCACTTTGTCTTGTTTCCGCTAATGTCCCCAGGCCACATGCTCCCCATGTTTGACCTTGCAACAATATTGTCACAGCATAACGCAATTGTTACCTTAGTCACAACCCCACATAATGCTTCTCGTTTCTCAGAAACCTTTGCTCGAGCCTCACAATCTGGCCTTCAACTCCGTTTAGTTCAACTCCAATTTCCATCTAACAAAGCTGGATTTCCAGAAGGGTGTGAGAGTTTTGACATGTTGCCTTCAATGGGCATGGGGTTGAGTTTCTTCATGGCAGCAAACAACATTCTACATGAACCAGCTGAGAAAGTGTTTGAAGAGTTAACACCACGCCCACACTGCATAATATCTGATTGCAGTTTGCCATATACTGCACACATAGCTACAAAATTCAACATTCCCAGGATTTCTTTCTACGGAGTGAGTTGCTTCTGTCTCCTGTGGCAGCAAAATCTGGTCATCTCTAAGGTTCTTGAGAACATAACAACAGATTCAGAGTACTTTGTCATACCCGACATCCCTGACAAAATTGAGACCACCAAAGCTCAGACACCGGAAGCAATGAATGAGAATTGGAAGGAGTTTGTTGACAAAATGGCTGCAGCTGAAATGGTTAGTTATGGGGTGGTTATGAATTCTTTTGAGGAGTTGGAGGGAGCACATGCCAGGGATTACAAAAAAGCCAGAAATGATAAATTGTGGTGTGTTGGTCCTGTTTCACTCAGAAACAAGGATCACTTGGATAAGGCTCAGAGAGGGAACAGAGCCTCAATTGATGTGGACCATTGCATGAAGTGGCTTGATTTGCAAAAACCAAGTTCAGTAATTTACGCATGCCTCGGAAGCATATGCAATTTAACTCCTTTGCAGTTGATAGAGCTTGGCATGGCATTAGAAGCATCTAAAAGGCCATTCATTTGGGTTATTAGGGAAAGAAATCAAACAGAAGAACTCAATACGTGGATTAAGGAATCTGGGTTTGAGGAAAGGACTAAAAGTTTGGGCCTTTTGATCCGGGGTTGGGCTCCTCAGGTATTAATACTATCACACCCTGCAATTGGAGGGTTCTTAACACACTCTGGTTGGAATTCAACCCTAGAAGCAATATGTGCTGGCGTGCCAATGCTTACGTGGCCATTATTTGGGGATCAGTTCTTTAATGAGAAGTTTGTTGTGCAAATATTAAGAGTTGGAGTGAGAGTTGGTGTGGAGAGTCCTGTAAAGTGGGGAGATGAAGAGAAAACTGGGGTCTTGGTGAAGAAGGAAGATGTTGAGAAGGCTATAGACAAGTTAATGGATGAGTCAAATGAAAGTGAAGAGAGAAGAAAAAGGGCTAGAGAGCTTGCGGAGATGGCTGAGAGAGCTGTTGAAGAAGGAGGGTCTTCTCACTTCAATGTGACCCTGCTAATCCAAGATATCATGCAACAATCTAACAAAGAGTAACATTTTTTTCACTTGTCAAAAGCAGATTGGTGATGTTTGTCTAAGTTGATTTGGCTGAGTGTTGGAGCTGTTTTTACGTATCTTATTTAATGCAATGAGTTCCTCTTTCCCAAGCGCTTTTCCTTTTTGAATAAAAGTTCACAATCTTCAGTTATTTTATGATTGTGAAAATTTCAACCTTTAATATAGTTTTATACATTAAAATAATAAATAAAAAATATTTTAAGAATTGCTAACCAATATATTTGCAAATACGACTACATAATCCGTGGTTCAAAAACCAAGGGTAGGTGTTTGAATTCCTAAAAGAAGCACCTTAAAGCGGCTTTTTTTTATTTTACTGTCAGTGTAAATTTTTTAAAACTATTTATAAGGAATAACTTTAAAACACAAGTTAGAATTGATTTTAAAAAAAGTTGTTATCATGAATCATAATTTATTGTTTCACATATAAGAAAATCATATATAATAAGTATATCTTACAGTAAAGAACTCACAAATTGATCGAGGGAAAAAGGGGTAATTTCGGGGTAGAACAATAACAGAGGTGCAGTGCAATCGAACATTTAATCATCAGAAAAATTATCAACATTCTACAAGGACAATACAACATGGGAAAGCAGAAAGAACATGAACTAATAAGATACAATATCACATGAAGCATACTTTGTCAACTGTATTGCCTGCTTCATCGTTCAATCATAAGCTTCAGAAATATCTCCCAAACAGAACTTGATTAATGTCTAGAAATCCAACTGATATAATAAAGAGGCAGAAAGAACTAATTGGAACAGCTTATACTACTCAACTCATAACTTACGATACATTTAGAGGAAGAAGACAGGAAACCAATCCAACAATGAGAAGCATCAAGCACTGCGTGATTATTTACCACATCAAATGTGTGTAGCCGTTAATAATTCACTCAATCTAATTCGGATTAACATACTGAATCGACAGCTAATGGGAAAATAGGGGTCAGGATGGAAACTAGAAATGCAATTCCTAACATTGAAATAGCATTGATGAGAATAGATTTTTAAATAACTTAAACATCCTTGATTAAAATAACCATTAGATACTTGACGTTTCATGAAAGCACTGCCCACCAGTTCCTAAGACTATAAACTGATACAAAAAAACACGAGACTACTGGAAGTGAGGTTGAATTTATTTGATCAGAGAAAATTTAGAAAAAGCAATACCGAACAATATAATGAGTGAAATTATCTGATAAAAGCTCAAGTTCAAAGGCATCAGATTGACAATACCCACATGCACAGACATCCTCACATGCTCAATTGACAAGACCCAGCAAGTAATATGTAAACAACAAAATACAGATCACAAAAAGGTCAACAACTCCGTAAATATGCAAGATAACAATTGTCCAATGCTTCAGAATTTCGTATAAACTATGGGAGACTGAGTGCCTAAAGGTACAGGGAAGGGAAGATAGAGAGAAAGAGAAGAGTTCTCTGTTATTGCAGTATCTTGTGTCAAGGAGAATGATCTCCTCCACGGGTAATCCCCTTTTCCAGAGTAACACGCTCGGTTACACAGTATTTCCAAAAGATACCCCGCACCTCACCCCCCGAAAAAAAAAAATCTGCTATTTATTCACCTAATTTCTTAATGTCATCCTAACTAACTGTCTTTCTGACTTCTCTAACTAACCTGACAACTTTCTTTATTCTTTCTAGCATACACTCCCCATGCTCTTCTCCCAACAGTTTTCAATCCCTTCCCTAAAGAATTTGTAAGTGCTAAAATACAAAAGGCATATTCCACATAAATGAACATTTAATACGTATCTTACCAAATGAGTAACTAATATGCATCAGAGTGCGACGAGAGTGTATTTCCAGAACAATAAGAATTCCAAGAATCTTTTAAGAGCATGTCCTGCCTCTGCTTTTGTTTTACTGCTCTTTCTTTCTTCTGCATTGATTTTGCTTTAAAGTCTATTTCAATATCTCAAACCACGACAAGGGTATTCCCTAGAATAGACACCTATCAAACAATAAACAAAAGCAGATTCATACCTTTCGAATCTTTTCAAGAATAGGAATAGCATCACTTTGAAGCTTCTTGCCAATAGCAACTTCCGCAGCAGACTGGCTGAATGAGAATTTTTCCTGCAATTAACATTCAAAGACAAAGTTAACTAAAGTTTCAAAACTAGGGAAGCAAAGGAAGACAAAAGGAAGTTAACTTGATCTTACAGCTACTTCTGAAAATCTTCAAGATTGGAGGAAAGTGTTTCCCATTGAAAGTTGCTGGTGGGAAGTGATAAACACCCTTTATCGGAGTCCACTTAGGCCTGCTATTAACTTATGTTTTGGTGAAGTAGGCAAGTTTAGCAGTCAAATATAGTGTTTTGTCATCTAAATTTGAGGGAATTGGAAAAAAAAAAATTCCCTCCTTCTAGGATTGTACATATTTTTTGCTTCTCCAATTTTTGCCTCGGAATCCAAGAACCAATACTTTTCCTATTTGGTATGATTTAGAGAAATTTCCAAAATACTCGAGTATCAAATATAAATATGGCTAATGAATCTATGACATTAGTTTGATGTATCAGCTCCCTTCTACCATACCAATACCATCGCTTTTGTCTGAGGTTTTCATTAATATATGATAAACATAACCAATCATGAATCTAACAAAAACAAGTATTTAAACTTGAAGGTACAGGATTGGCAAGAAACACAGAATAACAAGAAAGACCTTGAATGGCCTTTTTAACTATATAAATAGAAGAAGATAATTAAGTTATCCAGTTATCATAGTTCCAGCACCTTCATCAGTCAAAATCTCGAGTAACAAAGAGTGTGGGACCCTGCCATCAATAATACTGGCCGTCGTAACACCTTGTGCGAGGGATCGCACACAACAATTCACCTTCGGAATCATGCCACCACCAACCTTGCCATCCTCTATCATACCCTTCACCCCTTTTATATCAATCTTCTTCACCAAGCTCTGCGGGTCATTCCGATCCTCCAATATCCCCGCCACATCAGTCAACAATATCAATTTCTCCGCCCCTAGCGCCGCCGCCAATTCTCCAGCCACCGTATCCGCATTTATGTTGTACGGCTGTCCGAACTCATCCGCCGCCACAGACGTCACCACCGGAATAAGGCTGTTATCGATCAGCGACCGGAGAACAGTCGGATCCACAAGCGCCACCTCGCCAACGAACCCTAGGTCAGCGGCTTTAGGGCTAGGTCGAGCCATCAGGAGGCGGCCGTCCATGCCGGAGAGGCCGACGGCGGTGGCCCCTGCTTTGTTGATGAGAGACACGAGGGTCTTGTTGACCTTGCCGACGAGCACCATGGAAACAATCTCCATGGTCTCGGCGTCGGTGACTCGAAGGCCGTCACGGAAGACGGCCTGAATGTTGAGACGGCCGAGCCAGTTGTTGATCTCCGGGCCTCCGCCGTGAACCATGACGGGGCGGAGACCGACGCAGGAGAGGAGGACGAGGTCGTTGATGACAGAGGCTTGTAGCTCAGGGGACTTCATGGCGGCGCCTCCGTACTTGACGACGATGATCTTTCCTCGGAATTTTTGGATGAAGGGGAGCGATTCGGAGAGGATGTCGACTCGGAACTGACCCGGTGTGAGGGACTCGGTTGTGGGTGGAAGCTGAACGGTGTCAGCCACTGCTGAAATTGTGGGGAATTTTGTAAAGCCACAGCGATCGGAAGGGAAAGCCAATTTAGAAGGCGTTGAAGTTGGGGTTTTGGATATGAATGGAAAAGATGAGCACAAATTTGCGACGCTTTTGGCTGCCCCTCCAAACATTGTCTCAGTCGGGTACAGTGCGTGAGTGTGTGTGAACTGTGAAGTGAGAGGAGAAAAGATCAATTTTAAAGGTCGCAGTCAAGGACGTTTTTTGTTGTTGATGATTTCGATTTTTAATACTAACAAATTAAAAAAAAAAAAAAAACATAAATAAAGGTCGCCGTCAACGACTTTTTTTATTTATTAATAACAATAAAAAGCTTTCTTTAATTATTGATGTCATGTGAGTTTTTTTTTTTTTAATTATTGATGTCATGTGAGTTGTAACATATTTCAACAAAATAACTTGTTTATATTTTTTTACTAAAAAAAGTATATTGTTATTTTATTTAATCATAAATAGTTTTAAATTTTTTTACAATGACGGTAAAATAAAATAAAAACCGATTAAGGTGCTTCTATTCAAAAAGCAGAAGCGCTTGGTATAGAGGAACTCATTGCATTCAATAAGACACGTATAAAAATCGCACCACAACTTAGCCAAATCAACTTAGACAAACATCAGCAATCTGCTTTTGACAAGTGAATAAGTCTTTGTTAGATTGTTGCATGATATCTTGGATTAACAGGGTCACATTGAAGTGAGAAGACCCTCCTTCTTCAACAGCTCTCTCAGCCATCACCGCAAGCTCTCTAGCCCTTTTTCTTCTCTCTTCACTTTCATTTGACTCATCCATTAACTTGTCTATAGCCTTCTCAACATCTTCCTTCTTCACCAAGACCACAGTTTTCTCTTCATCTCCCCACTTTACAGGACTCTCTACACCAACTCTCACTCCAACTCTTAATATTTGCACAACAAACTTCTCATTAAAGAATTGATCCCCAAATAATGGCCACGTAAGCATTGGCACGCCAGCACTTATTGCTTCTAGGGTTGAATTCCAACCAGAGTGGGTTAAGAACCCTCCAATTGCAGGGTGTCATTGCGTAGATCTCAAAAAATCATATGAAATTAAAAAAAATAATTCATTTTATTTAGATACCCGAGTCAAAAATTATGACTTTTTGAAGTTTTATATTAACGGAACTAATGAAATTGTGCCATTTGGCACAATCGCGTGAGTTCCCCCAAAAGGAGAGGCGCGACACTCAAATGAAAAAAAAAAAAATACTGATGTGTACATGGGGGTTGTTATCGCTGGTCCCCTAACATCACTTAATGACCTCAATTCCTAAATTTTATGAAACGGACACCAAATTGTAAAATTAAATGGGTAACAACCCATATATGTCAAAGAGCCGGAATATTACCCTATGCAATTTCTTTGGGGGAATTCGATTCTTATGTTACACCAAAACAAACTAACTTTCTTGTAGAGATACTGCATTGGTGGGACCCATGAAATTTTTTTCTCTCAAGTAAAATTCTTCTCTTTTTTTTTTTGGTAATCAACAGGGGCTAAATCACCCCAACAAAAGACAGAAACCAGAACAAGAAAAAACAATGCAGAAAATAAACTAAAAGAAACACTAAAAACTAAACTCCCGAGGATAGCACAGCATCCTAATTAGCAGCAGTGTCCCGCCCCGGATCCAGAATATCCGCAGCTAGCAGATTTAGGAGAGCCCAATGAGGAGAAGAGATTGAAGAGAGACCAAGGGAGTCATCCAAGGCTTTTTTCGCAATCCAATCAGCACACATGTTAGCCTTCCTAGAGATACCATTTAACTGAACAATCCATTCCTTTTGAAGTAAAACTCGAATCTTAGCTACTAATGATAGCTTTCGAGTGTCATTACCCCTAAGGGTAAGTAAGCTTAAAGCTTGAGAAGAATCTGATTCCAAAATAATCTGTTTCCAATTATGGTTCCAAGCAAAAACAAGGCCGTGATAAACAGCCCATAATTTAGCCATTAAGGGGGAGCATGAGCCTAAGAAGACCGAAAACCCACCAATCCAGTCTCCATTTCTACCCCTTATGAGTCCACCACAGGCAGCCCTCTCCCCACTCACAGCACCATCCACATTCATTTTGAAAAAATCATGATTAGGAGCTGTCCATTTCTCCGACTTGATGGAAACCAGAATGCTAATAACCTCTCTGACCCTATGAATAAGACTATTTATGATTTCCTCTATTTGGGCAGCTAGAGGAATTGAAGGGTCCTCAAGTCTCTTGTAACCATCTTCATGAATTTCTTTGTTCCTCCAAATCCAAAGAGAGTTGCATATTATAAAGAAAACATCTCTCCAATCCTTTCCAGTGCAAGATTTTACATTCAGATTAAGGTATAACCAATCCTTAAATGAAATAGGATTGAAAAATCCGTGAGGAAGAGGATGAAACATAGGTAAAAGCCAAACCTTTTTAGCCATAAAACAGTCCCTGAACACATGAAGGCACTCCTCCACCTGATCTGGGCATAAATGACACCTGTTTGACCCCCCCACTCCAATTAGCAACTCTATCTTTTGTCAACATTCTTCCATGCAGCATCTTCCACAAGAGAATCTTGATTCTCTCTTGTCCTTTCCACTTCCAAACCCGGTTCCTGTGAGATAACAATAATATTACCCATTTGTTTGAGACTTTGAGCCGTGCCTGCGACCGGTTTAGAGGTGGTAATATGGGTTGAGCCCGGCAGGTTAACCCGCCAATCCGTCAAAATGAGGCGGGTTGGGTTGAGGTTTTCAACCCACCAACCCGCCCCGTCTAGAAGTGGGTCAAAATGGGTTCAACTCGTCGCGGGGTGGGTTGACCCGCTGGGTTATAATTTTTTATTTTTTTTACAATTAGGTAGTATTTCATTATTCCTTATTTTTTTGTGATATCCAATTTTTTTTTATCTTAGTACTTCTTAGAAAAATTAAAAAATAATAATTTTATTCATGACAAATGTTGTCTATATATAAGTTCCTAAATAATGTTTCACAAATATTAGTATACATTTAAGATTGAGATTAAAAAGATATAGAGAAATGTGAAATAAAATAAAATAATATTAGAAAAATTCATAAAATATAATTTATTTTTTGAATTTTAATTAATTTTTTTTAATTGGCGGGTTGGTGGGTTGACCCGCCAACCCACCAACCCACCATAAAACGGGGTGGATTCATTTTTCCAACCTATATTTTTTGGCGGGTCAACCCGCCCTGTCCCATTTTTGGCGGGATGGGGCGGGGCGGGTCAACCTAAATTGCCACCTCTAGACCGGTTATTGGTGGAAGACTTGAAATGGGAAGTCAAGCTTCTTTTTTTAATAAAACGTGAAAGTTGCTGTAGTAAATAAACGATATTTTTATTGATATAAAAAATCTAGAAGGTTCTTTATGTGAAATTTGACATGCAACAAGATAAATATTTAAAAATTTACTCAATTATGATTCGTGCTTGTAACATCTATAATATATTTAATATAATAATCAAAAAAATTATTTTGAAGTTACCTTATATAGAAATTTTTTTAAACTTATTACATCGAGCGAAGAAAAAATTGCCATCCGGGCTACCAATTCAACTACTACAAATCCCTTTTCCATGCCATCTAGTGGTTCGATTGTGTAATGATAAAAGCCAAACAAAATATTTGATTAAAATACATTAAAATGTATGATTCTTTTTTGAGCTGACCTTTCCGGGAAAAAAAAATCGACCTCAATCAAAAAATGAACGTAACCATCAAATTCATGATGTCAGCTTTCGGAGACCAAAAAGATAAAAAATTGAATGATATTAGTATTTGGTTCTCAAAATATAATTTTACTGATGTAAACATGAGGTAGGATATTCATACTAACAAATTTTTCTACTATCACTTCATTATCACTCCAATTATTATTGGATAAGAGGAAAAGTCAAATGAAGAGAGAGAAAAGAAAAATAACTTTTGAATCTAATGGTGATTGTAGTGGTAGTGAAGTGATAGTAAAAAAATTTGGTAGTATGAATATCCTACCTCTGTAAACATTAATATAAATTTAAGAAAAATAACCTTTTATGCATAAAATGGGTGTGTCCTCACAATCTTCCGAAGATTAAAGTATCAAACTATGTCATAAATGCTTATTAAATGAGATAGAATTCGTACAAGTATTTTTTACTTTAAGACAACTTATATTTTCATAACCTAATTACTCTTTGGTTTGAACTTAATTTCATAACTTAATGTAAATGTAATTGATATAAGTATTTCTCTAGTCACGTGGGATAATAAAGTTATATCCAATGAGTTTAAAATGACATCATTTTAGAATTATAATCTTAAAAAATTATAATGATAAAGATTAATATAATCCTGTAATATATTTAAATTATAAAAATATCTTAATTTTCGTATCAAAACGACATCATTTTGGGCTCATCGAAAATAACTTATCTTCGGAAAATCCTTTACCCTTACTATAAACTGCTAAATAGGTACATACATTTGGCAGTTAAGCTTTATTGTTTGCCACTACATATATGAATGAGAATAAGGATATATTCTTACTATCAATTTTTTCTACTACTAACTTATTACCACTATAATATAATTATGTATTTTAGATAATACATTAAAAAATATTTTTATTTTCTCTCTCTTCAAATTTTTACCAGAAATTATCGACTAAAAAAATGGGATTCAACAGTAATTAGAGTGTGACCAAATTGATAATTAAAAAAATGGATAATAAGAATATCCTAACTCAATATGAATGATTAGCATAGTTTTGAAAATAATTAACAAGCCAATCATTTCCATCAATGTAGGAAATATTCATGTAGGAGATTGCTTCATAATCTGTGAGTTGTTTCCCATAAGAAACTCTAGATGCATAGTTTGCTCCAGGTCCCACACAACGGTACTCCCCAAAGAAGACGCTCCTGTTTTAACACCATAAAACTCAATCAAACTGAATTATGAAATCCTAGAGAGTATTTTAGCCTCGCAAGACAGACACATCATTTAATTCAATGTGAAATAGACACAGAAAATAATGTGTTGAGATTAGAGAGGGAAGAGATAAATAGAATGGTAGTAGTTACAAACTGGTCTTTTGATGGATCTCTCCAATCGTTCCATCCATCAGCAGCTACGACATCAGACATGTATGTTCTTGAGAAGACCACAGTGGCACATGCTCCCCATGCTCTACCAAGCCACACTTTCCCACTTCCAAGAATATTACATTTCACAAAAGAAAACCCACTTTGCTCCTGCATTGTTTGCCTCCCTTGTGCTGTGATTGACCCACTTATAACCCCAACCCAGTCTTTTGCTATAGAGTTTATGTTACAATCCTGCAATGCTGTCACAACTTAGTAACTGTGTTTATATATATATATACCAATGGTTAGTTATCTTGTAGGAAAAATGGTTGTGTAATATTATAGAGATTCGTTTTGCGTGACAGAGTTTTTTTTTTTTTTTTGCTGCGGGCCCCACAAAATGTTGTGTGTGTAGGAAATTTTTTGTGGTCATGTTAAATGATAGATGATAAACCCATATACCAATATCTTTTTCAAACTATAATTAAACACCAAGTTCACTCCATATTATATATCAATATCAGCTGTATTATATACTATTATTAGGCCACACATTATAAATTATTTAAAAATAAAAAAATTGTGAAATAATGATAAATATAATTATTTATTAATTTGTTATGATTTTTAATTAAATTTACGAGTATCACAAACCTTTTAAGTGTGAGATTAGTACCCCCTTAGTTTTAGATTGTGGTTCTCTCTTTAAATCACGTTTGACCGGTCAATAAAATCTTATTTAGAAATGTAAAGATATTATTTATTTATTTCCAATTGATTGTGGTCCCAATAAAATTTAAAATATTTAAAAAACCATTTGTCTTTTTTTTTTTAACTTGGTATGGACGTGGGTAAAGCTGATATGCTTGAAAGGCCCAATAAAGGGTGAACAGTTAAATAACATGCGAATAACAGAGCGGACTCAAAGGAAGGAGACCCAATTGGTTCAAACCCTAAGGTAAACACTATAAATGAGAGTTAAAAATCATAAATATAATCTAATCTCTCTCTACTATATATATTTTACGCAATCACAGTGCACAATCATTACTCTCATTTCTGGCTAAGGTCACATAATCACGTACGGTGGTTTGCTACACCAAAATACCTAGTTTATACATACCTAAAGAGAGCACAAGATTCAATATTAATTTAGTAGCCCTTGCCTAGACTTTCATACTGAGAGAACATAACCAACTGATATTTTTTCTAGGCTCCGATCCCTTTACAAAATTTTGTAGCTCACTATTATTTGCAAGCCACCAATTTGTCAAATGAGTAATGACATCTAATTAGACGAACTATTATTTACAAACTCCTAGACAAGTTGTCATGTAACATGTTGCCCTATCTGAAATAACCAAGTTCACCTAAATTCAATTATGATGGAGTCAATAAAATTCAGGAATAGCCAGCCATATTGCAGTTTCCGTGGAGCGTGTTAAAAAAATTTCGTGGTAATTAATGGATTGCGGTAGACAAGACATACTTCAAAGAGAAGGCAGTAATTTTTTTACCTCATAAAGTGATCTAGCATTTCCAAATATGAAATCAATGGATCCTTGTATGAAACATTCTTTAAAATAATGTCTCCCACTTTCATCATTGAGTGTGTCCTGCGCACCATAGAACCCACAACCATAGAATGCGGCTTGATCACCTGTAACTGTCAATGCCATTGCCTGTGCCCCAACCTCTCCCGGTAACGGCGTAGGAGCTGTGTTCTGTAAAATATTAAAAACAATCAACAATTTAAATTGGTACGATGAAAATCATATTAATAATTTTATATTATATTTTTTTAATATGTCGTATCGGATAATATATAGACTCCACTATTTGTATTAAGAAATTTATAAACTTTAATATCATGTAAATCAAATGACTGAACTAACAACTTAAAATGTTACGTGAAGGTCTTCTTTCTCTTAACAAAACATCCACGATGCAAGAATAGGCGAATAAAGTAATTAACCAATAATGAAATTGCTTACTTTAAAGCTGATATTGTAAGCAGTGAACTTAGAAGCAAAAATGGCAAACGTGTAGCTATAGAAAGTCCCTCCGGTGGAATTAGCAGTGTCATTCCATTCTATGATTGTATTAAGGTAACCTTGACCTTCAAGTATCAAGTTTGTTTTGGTTGCCTGCACCACTACCTTCTCCCTGTGATTTGTAAAAATTTATCAAATATTTGAACTGAAATAGTGTATATAATTAGGGTTTTATAATTCTCATATTACATGAGAAGGAAATTCTTATGCCATAGACATAAAAAGTCATGTGGGATCCATATGTTAGAAAAAAAATCATATATGAGACCCATGTCAACGCAGAAATAAAAATATGTATATGAGACCAATGTCAACGCAGAAATCAAAATATGTACAAGGAGAATTTTTCTTTATAAAACCCATATAATTATGGGCTTAATGTCTTTAGGAGACAAAATTATTTCCTATACACACAAAAGTACAAAAATATGTGGAACTTATATTTTTTCTCTCTTCTTTTCGCATGACCTCATATGGGTCTTATATACTTTTATATATGTGTAGGAAATAATTTTATCTCCTACGACATGAGAAATCTCAAACTATATATAGGGATAGGATCCGTTTATAAACTTTTTTTGCAATTATACTAATGTAGGACCGGTCGTACACTGTGTGATTAATGTAGGACCGGTTCTACATAGTGTAGTTTTTAAGAGTTTATAAAAAAAAAATTGTAAATATAATCTGGCCTATATATATATATATATAAATTCAAAAAGAGGACGACCTGTATGTACCAGAATCGATGATGATAAGGGTGTGATCAGAGCTAGATTCAGGAACAGCATCTATTGCTTTCTGCACGCTACTGAAGTTAGCACAACCATTTAAGTCAACCGTGAAAACAAGAGTCACATTATAGTATGGAATAAGCCTAGAAGCCCATTTGGTCTTGTTACATATGTCCTTATGCCTCTTCCGATGATGATGTCTCCCCCAAGCAATACTTGTTAGCAATAAGGACACCAAGTCTTGAGCACCACTAATCCTTATAAGCTTACTAAGTATACCTAGCTGAGAATTGAAACTATCTTGAGGAGTAATGGCAGTGGTATCGGTGGGGGAAGGTGGCGTGATATAATGAACAAGTATGATAGAAAAGAGAGAAATGACAAAGGCAGAGAGCCAAAAGAGGGTTCTGTTGAATCTCATGTTTTGGCTTTATGAATTGGTTAGTACGTTTGTGTTGTTTTGAGCTAAAAAACGGGTTTGGGGTGAAGAGGGTGAGTGAGGTGAATGCTTTTATTATGTGCATGTGAAGAGGGTGTGCGTGTGGGAGTGATGCATGATTGGAGTAGGAGGTAAGAAATGTATGGGCCTATGTCATGTCTACGCGTGTGGAGGATATTACTAATATAAAGCCTGCTTTTAAAAGAATTATGGATCTCTAAAAAATTGAATTTGATTGTAAGACAAAGATATGTGCAGTAATTGAGATTGGAAAATGGACAAGCTAAGTCACTACATAAAGATTGAAATTGAAAAAGGTGAGGATAAAATAAGTGTAGGTTCTTGGAAGGTCATTTATTATTAGGGTTTTATAATTTTCATTCAACATGAGAATTACAATTTTCCTGCACACTCTTCGATTTCCGTGCTGACATGGGTCCTACATATAATTTTTTCTAACACATGGGTCTCACATATTTTTTATCTCTACAACGTGAGATTTTAATTCTCCTTCAACATTATAAAACCCTTATTATTATTGGGGGCGGTGGGAGTGAAGTTGGCTTCTTAGCTTGTAATGCACTATGTTCTTTTTCAACTTATAATGTTCTTTGAATTGAATCCATTGCACCGCACCTCTTGAACTTTTGTCTTGAACATTACACTATTTCTTGTTAATTCATACTTGGCTGCGAGAAATTCAGGGTCTTTTGTGTGCTGCAAAACCAAGCGGTGACGATGTATACACAATATATATACGCAAATACTAACATAAAAGTATTAGCACAATGTTCTTGCGTATCAGCAAATTATTGGTAGAGTATGCTTGAAAATTGTAAACCTACTCATCCGAATAAAGAAAGATTAATCTAATTACTTGCAAAGAAAAAAAAAATTACTAGATCACCTACGAATTTAATCCTTCACAATTTTTGGCCTGTTGTTGGGTTAAAATAAATTAAGAGCGTAAATAATTTTAGCTGATATATTTTTAGGTACGTCAACAGTACTGCAATTTGAACTATGTCAAAGTGTCATTTCAGTACATGTATTAATATTAGCATCACGAGCATATATCATATACCTGTCACATAAAACCCCACATAGCACACTTAGAACAAATGATTCAAGGACCTCCCACAAAAGTGGAAGGCTCGTGTTAAAATCCGAACTAGAAAATCTAGTTATAAATATCTATCCCAAAATAAAGTCACATTAAATAAAAAAAGAATGGTACATTTCTCTCTTCGGTTTTTAAAGGATGCTTTATCTCGTGTGTATTAACTTTTTTTTTTTTTTTGTTGAATGTGTGTATTAACTTTTAGAGTAAATACCTTTTTCATCAAATTTTACAATGCCCGCTTTAGTTCATAGCAAATAAAGAGGCTATTCGTGGTCCCCTAAGAAATTCAAAGTGGATCCATTTTAGTCCTTTTAAGGGACTAATGTGGGTCTTTTTTGAATTTGTGAGGATTACGATTTCAATTAAATGTGTCCATTTTGAATTTCTATCCATTTTAAATTTCTTAAGAACCACAAATAGCTTTTTTATTTGCTAGCAGGGACTAAAGCAAATATCGTGAAATTTGCTAGGGACCAAAAATGATATTTTCTGTAACTTTTACATGTGCTTTCTTTTCTTTGGCCATCAAGTCATCAAAACTTTTTGCGTCTTTTCGGGATTTCCTTGCCGCTTATTCTCTGGTAGGAGCTGATTTAATATGTTCCGGGAGCCTATGCTCCCATTCTAAAAATAGGGAAAAAAATTGGATTGAGATAGAATTTAAAAAAATATATATATATGAATGGAAGAAGATTTTTCTTTTATAGTAAAGGATCATGGAACTTGTGCTCATAGAGCACATTAAAAAAATCCCTTTCGTAGGTGTCACCTTCTCTTCAGTGTAGTCATGATTTTTATTTGCTTATTTTTCTCTTTTGGTTATCTTCGTTGCGTCAATTTATGAGAAATTTAGAATTTTTTTGTTAATTTATCAAATCTGAGTATGTAAATATGCAAATCAAATTTTCAATTTTTGTTTTTCCACTTCAAATAATGTGCACATAAAAGAAAATAATAATTATAATAAATAAATAAATAAAGTAAATCGCACATAAAAACTAATGATAATTATATCTAATGGTCAACTTTTCAAGTGACAACATACTCATTTCCAAGGAGCGATGACTGACAAGAGTAATGCTTTTGAAAATAATAATAACTTCTGTTGTGAAGTCAATATATTTAATCAAGTTTTCAGTATCAGCCAATCTATAACTAAAGTTAAAAAATCATGGTTCAGCACATAACAACTGAGCAAGTGGCCGGGAGTAATGGTATATGTTCTATCCTTTCTAATATCATTTTTGAAAGATTTAAAATCTTAATCCTATACACATCTCAATTTTCAGATCAATCTATAGGAAACCTATAGAATTACCGGAAGAAAAAAAATAAAAAATCATGTTATTTAAAATCATATTAATTGGCTCCGAATGGAAAGGAGTATGTAATATAAGATCCGCGGCAGTTACCCAAAAATTTGTATCCATTTTGTATGCTATTATGCACGAATCAGATATATTATGGCAAGTCAAGATTTTTCTCACCCCTTATCTAGCAAGTCGAGTTTTCATTTATTAGTTGGGTGAAATTGAAAACGCAGTCACGTTGAGCGTTGTTCTTCAACTATTTGGGGAGGAAAGAAGAGGCCGTGCAATAGGTTTCAATTTCATGCATTCAGTACCAAAGTTGCTTGCTCTGTGCACTTCATAACTGGGGAATAAGACACTTCTTTCATCATCCGATCCCTCAAAAAAATGACGAGGGTTTCCACCACTTTCTTACTCCATGAATTCAGATAGCCTTGTCAAAATTCTAAATCACACAAGAAACAGCCACTCAGCATATAAAAATGCAGTGCTGTAATATCAGTTACAACATGTCTCCCGATTCTCTTCTTTATGTGGGGGCAACAACGAACTAGTGGCACTAGTCATATCAGGCAAAATAAAGAGATTTCATACTTTACAGCACTAGTCCACGATCATTAATTTTTTTAACAGAAACTAAAATTGAAAATGGACATATGGCATTAAATATGTTTAAACAATTGGCAGGAACGGGTTCAAGAATGGCTTCAACTAGCCAAAGATTTATACACATATAAAACAAGCAGAAAGGGAAAAAGGAATCGAGAAAACTAGGGGTTTTCCCCTTTCATGAATGACCTTTTCCTATAAAAAAACTGTCATGATTGATTATTGATGACCCGACATGGTGGCACCATTTTATGAAGCATATTTGTCCCTTTGAATGTCACCATTTGATTACAGGTCTTTCTGTAGTTGGTAAGCTGCAGCACAAGGATAAACTCAATTATTTATTTTTTTCAAGTTGGAGGCGGAGTTGTTGTGACAAGTAACGCAGATAGTTAAATTATCAGCCACAGAAGCCTAATTCGACCTCAACTTCTAAAATGCTAGAGTGAAGAAGTGGCAAAATGTTAACATGTCTACTACCTTGAAAGTAGTGAAGCAGAGTATATACCTGGTCTGGTTTCATCTTGCTAAACCCAAATTTATCCGTCCATATGGATTCTGCTTCTTCTGCAGCTGGCAGCACAAGGTTCTTCACATTTAAAAAAGCCAGCAACCTCTCGATGCAGTAGAAGAGTGTTTGGAAATAACCCTGGTTAGGTCAAACCGATATAACTATAATTAATGCACTACCAAGACATAGCAATAAGTGAATAGAATATACTGCAATCGATTTCCAGATAACAGAAAGTTCAAATAGAAGAAAAAATATGATGCAAGCAAGCCAGACAAAAGACAACCAGAAATACAGTCTCACACCTTTCCATGGTTCCTGTTAGTTGTTGCAACTAAAGGGAGTTCAGCAATATCTGTGCCAAAAATTCGAAGCATGCCCGCGGACACCACACATGAGCTTCAATGTCAAAGAAACAAACAGTAAACAGTACAGTAAGTATTAAATAATAAAAGTCAAACACAGAAAACCACTTCTTACTTGACCATTAATAATGCACAATACATTCCTCCAAACTCCTGACCCCGCACATTCCTTCTGTATGTCAAGAGATACGTTAAATGAAACAAAGGAAAGAAAGAAATTAAAGAGAAAAAAGAGATGAAACAAATGCTTTGAAAGGAGTTTCTACCCATAAACCATGGCCGGAATAAGATCACGTCCACTAGCTGCATCAATTATAGGATTAAAACATTCCTGTAACAAGTAAGGGAAATCTCAATCATAAATCCAATTAATGTATTAAATGATCTTATGGAAAACTCGAAAATGGTTTCCTAAGGGATAAGAGAAATGTTGTACCACAGAAATCGACATTGTAACACATTACACACAAGCAATGTCCCACGCAAAGCTCATATAATTACTTTTACGATTCAGTTCTAAGGTATGGAACTTGGAGTCCTACATTGGAAACATAAGGTTCTGGTTTGGGTTTATATGGACTTTGAGCTCTCCTATCTTACAAGCTAGTTTTTGAGGTGAGACTCTCCCATCGTATCAACTGGTGTCAGAATTTGCACCATGTCTCCTAGTTGCAATCAAGCGACACGATTGGTGATGCTGGCATTGCAGTGTTTGCCCATGGCTGGTAAAAAAACTAGCGCCAAGCTAGGCCACATGGGCACCGAGGCTACGCAGTGTGGTGGGATGTTACGATCTAGTTATAAGGTATGGGAGTTGGAGTCCCACATCAGAACCATAAGGGCATGTTTGGTACGACGTATAAGGCATGATAGTATAAGCTTATACTATACATTATGATATTATCAGTTGTTTGGTGTGACCATCATATTGTATAAGCTTATACATCATAACCTCTTAATACATCAAAATGATGTATAACTTAATCAGGTCTTCAGGGATGGGATTAGACCTGATAAAGTTTTGATGTATTAGTTCCATATTTCTCTTCCCTTTCTACCCTTCTCTTACCCATTCACATTCGACCTTCACTTCTCTTCTCTCCCTCCGCCACCATCAGCCTTCTGCTATCACCGGAGCAGCATTGCCACCGTCGTCGCCGTTAACGTTGTCATCCCTTTCTTTTATGCACTTTTAATTCAAGAAAATAATAATTCCACTACCCCTTTCATTCCTCACAAACCCATTTCATTTCAACCCCACAAACCCCTTTTCCAGATTCAACTCTCGATGACCTCTTCTTCCTCCATGTGTCTCTTACCGTGCTTTAATTTCTGGGTTTTCCAAGTCCCATCGAGAACAAGAAGCATTGTACCTTTTCTTTCAGATGACAAGTTCCTCTATTGACCCCCATGAATACACCTTTGTTTTTGTTTTAACAGCTTGCCTTCGAATTTTGCATCTTCAATTGGGTCTTCAGATACATGGAGCGGTAATCAAAAGCGAGCATTTGGACTCTGTTTTTGTTGCAAAAGTGTTTGTGTTTGTATGCGAAGTGTGGGTATTACCAAGTTGTGCTTAAACTGTTTGACGAAATGCGCCATAGAGATATTCCTTTTTATGCTAGCTAGGTTTGAATCTGTTCTCACTACATTAGAAGATGATGTTAACAATAAGTCCCAGAGCAGCAGAGTTTCTTGGCGTATTTTTGTGTGGGGTTTATATGGACTTTGAGCTCTCCTACCTTACAAGCTAGCTTTTAGGGTGAGGCTCTCCCAAAGTTTGTATCAATTATAGTACACAAATATTGTCAAAAAAGTTTATAGGAGTGGTGACTTGCATATTACTATAAAACAAATGAAAAGACACTAAAGCTTGTCATGACAAAGGCATCAGAAACTTCGGCAGCATGAAAATCATCTTTAAACCACACCAACAAATGTGTGATCATGAATTTATATTGAACGTGAAGCATATGTTCAAGGTCATAAGTTGCCGATCCCAGATAGCCAGCACAAAGCGATTAACGCCAAAAACACTAGTGGAGTGGCCGCTATACTGAAGATTAAGCATACAAGATAATAATTTATAGTGTACACATAACTGCTCAAAAATAACTAATTATCTAAAATTAAAGACATACTCATCAACAATAATCAAAATTCACGGTGAAAACTGCACAACACAAGGAACAAAAAAAAGGAAAAAAGGGAGGCGGGGACCTGCGAAAAGAAAACCATGAAAACAGGGGCAGGAAGGGATGGGAATTGCTGCAAAAGAGCACATAACGCCAGTGGGTTGCTGTAAAACAACGGAAAATGATGAATCTCAAACCAGAGGGGAAACGTGACAAATCAGAAAGGGCCATGATGGAATTCACAAAATCACCAGTAGCAGCCACATTGGCTTGTGGAATTCACAAAATCAACAGGAGCAGCTGCATTGGCTGCTGTGTCAAAACGCGACACGATGTGCAGAGCATCACAGAGGAGGATACGCAAAGTGAAATCCCATGATTGACTACCCTACTCAACATTTCCCTAAAAAATGGTTTATACTTCATATATATCTCCAATTACTGTGAAATCACAAGCTACAACCACATCAAGGTGTGAGATGAAGAAGAATTAATTCAGAAGAAGAATTAATTCAGAAAAAGATATAGTTTTTCCAAAGAGAAAAAATGCAAAACATCTTACTAAAATAACCCAAAACAGATCCATCATTTGTTGGGGAACAAACAAGGACAATTACCACCATCCACTGAAGGGATAAGAAAAAAAGATAATGAATAAATTCAGAAGGCTGAGCAGAACTTACATGAAAGATTGAAACAGCCTCCAAAAGCAATGGTCTAGTTTCAGGAGAAGCAAATTTGCCATTAAGAAGCCTCCATCTTACATCAATGTCTTTGATGGGTTGTAATTCTTTTTCCACTAGCTTCTTATTTATAACACCCAAGAGAGATTCAGGGAGTCCCTCAGCTCCTCTAACCAAAAGGTTCTCCAAAGTAGAATGTATTCTCATGCAATCATTGCAACAAAGCCAATTCCCTTCTGGCAATTCCTGTAATTGGTTCCAAACATATTATGTCCAACAGACAATAAAGAAGTTGGCTCCCAAATACATTTATTCACATAAAAAGACATAGCAATAACTGCATACCTTTAAATATGCTATCTTGTGATCCCTCAAACAGCCAACATGATATTCCTTTTCACACTGCAGCAAACATGAAGTTGATTCAGTAAAACCCACAATCATCCCTAAAGAATTAGATACTCCGTACTTGCATCAACCATTAAACCCTCCTACAAGCAAGAGAAACTTAATTCTACATGTTACAGGGGTCACGTCATGTAGGTGAAATTAAAATCAGAACTGGACTAGAAAGAATACCTGGTCACACAGTATTATTGTGCGTGGACCAAATCCGGATCTGCTGAAGTCAACACCCCTACATGTACAATATCTTCTCTTTGTATTAGATAGCTCAGCGGAAATTATTAATATACAATATTGGTTTATGGTTAACTTAAATACAGAAGTATATCCGCACGGTGACAATTGCCAATTTCAAGTATGACGTAGATAAAAGTTGAGTCTATACAATAGTTTCGAATCTTCACAATGAACTTATTACCCGCATAAAGCGCATCCACTAAGCTCAGCTTCAATGTCTTTGACTATGCGTATGCATCTATTTGTTATTTGTTCAATTGGATCCACTCCTTCAACCCTTCCAGCTGCTACAGCATTGGCATTGTATGCTACAAACTTTTCTCTCTCGAACATGTTTTGGCAAAATTGACAGTACCAGTCACCACGTGGAATACTTGATAGAGATGCACATTCTGTACTTTTCCAAACGTAGAAACATAAAAATTAACTTAGAATATGACTATTTTGTAATATACCAAAGAAAGCAAATATTCTTCATGCTGCTTCCATCCGGTTAATCTTGAAACAAATTTAGGCATTAAATAAAAAAATTCAGCTATTTCTGTATGAAATTGAAGATTAATACCATATAGAAAGTTCTAGAGAAAAATCATATAAAACCATTAATGTCACCTTCACTTAATAGCTTAAACTTTTGGGTTGAATTAACGCTTTACATGATATCAAAACCTCTATGACTAAATGGTCACGAGTTCGATCCTCACTGCCCTCAAACTATTAAAATAATAATTAAATATTGTGAAGTTTCTTAGCATAGGTAAGAAGGGCTTATGCATTATTCACGCCCAATAGGCTCTTGCGTGAAGGGGTGTATTAGAGAAATATAATATAAAAAACAATTAATTGGTCTTCACCTAATAACTTAAGCTTTTGGGTTGAATTGGTTCTTTAAATAGTATCTGTGGCCAAGTGGTCACAAATTTGATCTTCACTGCCCTCCATTATATTTTTATTT
Source organism: Gastrolobium villosum (assembly GCA_032173675.1). Taxonomy (NCBI): domain Eukaryota; kingdom Viridiplantae; phylum Streptophyta; class Magnoliopsida; order Fabales; family Fabaceae; genus Gastrolobium; species Gastrolobium villosum. The sequence goes on from JAVKPL010000601.1 coordinate 117,086, forward strand.
TATTTTATTATAGAGTTTCTTAACACTAGTCAAGGGCCCCATGCATCATCCACCCACATAATAGCTTAGGCTTTTGGAACTTGTTAGCATTTAGATAACAAATCTAGTACAAAAGAACTATTAATATTGCACAGAATAGATAAACAAGCATTTCTCTTGTTCCTTCTCACTTTTACAGAAGAGGCATGTGATGGATCACCAAAAGGTGTCTAAAATTTTGGATAACCTATGGTCCTCTGATCCTCACGGTCAATTAATCTTTTATTCTCAGAGAACCTAATATATTAGCATCCAAGGTGATATAGCCATATAGAAACACTTTAATTTCAGACACTAACAACGTAGGTGATCAAGAACTTCTTTCTTTTCTTCCCGCAATAACAGAGGAATGAGAGAATAAATTATGGGGAAGAAAGATAATTCCGCATTTCACACAATTGTAGCAAATAGACAATTTGTCCATCAAGTTTTTTGTAATGTATATCTGACCTATATGAAATGCTCTTGGGCATCCATCACAAAGCAACAGATTTCCACCATCCCAACAAATAATGCATATATCATCATTGTCTTTTGCAGAGTATTTTCGATCTTTTGAGAGAGATATCGCTAACTCATGGAGTGACACACCATTTGACGTGTAAATATATGCATAACTGCCCAAAACATTCAACTTTCATTAAAATCCATAGGCACAAGCAAAAAGGAATTCCAAAAGCTGCTTAATATTCCTCCCACCACCTCCTTGAGAAAAAAAAAAGGACTCACGGTTTCTTGCGAGAAGCCCAACCTGCATGGACCTCAAACTGTGAGGGGCTGACCTGCACAACATTTAATATTGAAAGAAAATTATACACGATTTAAAGATTCTTAAGGAATGCCTAGAAGCATACAATCTAAGTATAAGGAGCAATACCTCAGTATTGCAGCATCGACAAACAATTCCAGAGCCCATTTTGAAACCTTCAAGCAATTTCTGTCAACAAGAATGTAACCATTAACAGAATAATAAGCACGCAATAACTTGTACATGAAATTCACACTTGAACAACCTGTCCACGTGCATAATAAGCTACTTCAGTTCCATCAGGCAATCCATTTTCCTCAAAAACTAACTTATGCAACCGCTGATCCCTTGAGAAGAATACATTGGATAAATAATTAATGATTATCATCACTATAAGAGTGATAAAAACGCACAGCCAGATAGATACACACAAATGAAGGGGAATTAGGGAGCTTACTTCTTAGTTATCCTCCATTGACTCTTATTTTGTGGAGTTAAACAATTCGAATTTGAAGTAGTTTCCGGGATCTTCAACTTTACCGACAGTGACCTGGTGGTAATAACGATTGATTAGAATAAAGAGGGAAAAAATTCATTTTGTTGTAAACCTACAACTATATTATCCTAATTATTGCAAAAAAAAAAAAGGCAGATACAAACTTTCTTTCCATCTTCCGCAGAATTTTCTTCCGGGGTAGAATAGGCACAGAGGCACTGTTGGAAGAATTTGAACTGCTAACCCTTTTTGATGACCTTAATAACACAGTTTGCAGCATGTAAGTTAAAACAAAAAAACAAAAACAAAAACAACACTGCAACATGAAAGCATTCGACATAATAATTATAAATAAAAATATATCAATGAAAGGAAACCATGGAAGTTTTGAAAACATTTAACCACACAGACCATTGGTTAGTGCAAAAACATTATGCAAAATCTTCAAATATGTACTATATATAGGATAGATGAAACAGATATGAATACCAACTTTGTTCTTTTCTTCCAGTGTCTCTTAATTTTTGAAGAGATAGACAGCTCAGAAGTACTGGATGGATTGGAGACCGACACTGGTCTAGCGGACCTGAAATATCGTAATACAATCATAAAAGAAAGTCTAAAATTAAGAGAGGGCAAGGGGGCACAAAAGCATGCCCATTGCACTTTCCACAAGGTTTCAAGTTTCAACATTTTGAACCTAGCTTTGACTTCCATTCTTATCCAAAATTTCATCATGATGCAGATTATCAAACGTGAGCATATCTAATAACTTGAGTAGAAGAAATGCGTACCTGACTCTTTTGCCAACTACATCGTTCGAACTTTCTTCAGATTTCTTTGATTCGACACAAGAACAGCATATTGGCCCCACGCTTCCCACACATGAAGAAGGAAAACATCCTATGGGCAAAATAATAATTAATAACAAGAACCCAAGGAAATAAAAGAAAAAAGAAAATTAAACTCCATACTATTTTCCCTTAATTTTTGCACACGAAATTATTATCAGCACGACAAACTGGACAAAGAAAAAAAAAGCAATGACTCTGAATAGCAGAAAAAAAGCTCACCTTTGCACCTTTTACAAGTGAAATATTTTTCTTCAGGTGGAGAACAAACAAAATTTTGAACTGTCGCCTCCAACTTATGCAGCGGAGCTCCCCTGCATGCTCTCAATAGATCAAGCAGGCTCTTCCCATTTTCGAGGCAAATATACTGTGCTGCCCTCCTATATTGTTTGCAAGCATGGATCTCGAATTGGGAAGGTGGAATAACCTACAGAGGAAGAAGAAAGTAGAAACAACAGAAAATAAATGACGGAACAGTCTCAGACGGACCTAGGAGACAAATGGTTTGCAGAGACAGAATCAGAACTCACCCGGTGCCCATTGCACAGATAGCATGAGCACAATATTCCTCCATCTCTAATAACACCCCGTAATCCTGAAGCCTGTAATAATAACGCATCAAATTACCAATACTAAACCACCGTGGGCGGTAAAATATATTAAAGCAACGTTTTTTGAAAAAGACCACCGAGTACCAGCTAGAAGGATAATCATGAAGTAATTTTACACGATCTCAGACGCTCTAAGAGCTAATGTCTATATGATATACCTTCTCAGTTATGCGCAACATTATTGTATTTGCGTCCCACTTTTAAGGACACTTTTAATGTTATATATAATAAAGGAGGGGTGAATTTTTTTTTTATGACATAAGAAATAATTTTATCTTTTACACGCTTAAAAATTAATATATAAGACTCATGTTTTTTTCTTTCCTCTCTCCTACTCACATTCACATGACTCCGTATAAATTCTACACATTATTATGTATGTGTAAAAGATAAAATTATCTTCTATAAAATAAACAAACATTAATATCATAAATGCGTTGGTAATGCCTTCCTTACTCATGCAATAGAAAATCACTATTAAAATTAAAAATAGGGCTTAGCATTAAAAATAAGAGAAAAAATGTTTATCCTTTAAAATGATACAACTTATATCTTTTCACTCTCGCAAAGAGGTGGGACCCACACCTTTATTTTTTTTGTCAACTCTTCTCATTTATCTATCTCTTTCTCTTTCTTAAAATGACATAACTTTACCTCTTTTAAAATAATACACACTTTACCCTAAAAATAAAGAAGTGAACTGAGTAAATGTAGCATTAAAAATAAAGAAGTGGATACTGTGTTTCTGATTAAAGTGGGTGTAGCACTAATTCCTCCTCGAGAGTACTGAAAATTTATCCCTCAAGGTGCACCTATTAATTCCTCTTATTCACAAAAGGTTATTTACTCTCTCCAAATGACTTAGTTAATTACTCAATCAATAAGTCCTGACTGAATTAATCAGTTAACTTTTTTTTTTTTAAAAAAAAAAAAACGTAAGATGCAGCATAACGCATTAACGCCATAATATATTACATAAAACAGAGGATATCTAAAGTAAATTTATCTCTAAATTAAACAAGTAAAAACATTTCACCAAAAAAAAAAAAAAACAAGTAAAAACATATCTACCATTGTTTTATCAAATTTAAAGTACACAAAACATGTCAGTTTATAGGAACTTTTTACCAAAATGTAATGTTCATCCAAGCAGAGCATAGACACGAACCTTCTTAATGCCGCCCATGTAAACAACTGAGACCCCATCAAGCAAGCCTGTATCGAAGAGCTCCTTGACAGTCAAAGGCTTCTTGTTGACCACAATCTTCTTCGACATCTTCAACTCCAACTTGTTTCTCGGAGCTGCTAATGCACTGTTACCATTTGCAACTTCAGACTCAGTCCCCGTCTTATCACCAGAGTCAACATTTTCTTTCGACGCCGATTGCCTACACCGCCTGAATGACCTCATCACAACCTCTGGAGGCTCGCTCTTCGGCTCGGAATCCACTCCATTCTCCATTTTAACTGAATGCTCTGCCTCTGCAAATGCCTTCAACCTCTTGAATTCCCCGTCTTCAGAAAAACCGTTACACGAATCCATGTACCTCTTCGTTCGAGTATAAACAATGTAACCATTCACAACAGAAACTTCCCGCATCATGCGAGGCTGATCCCGCAAAACGACTGTGGATTCGAATTCTGGCTTGACGACGACATCCATGACGAATTCAGCACCTAAATCTGCGAGAAACAGAAAATTAACAAATCGAGATATGACCTAGGCGATCGAGAGCGAAATTGAATTAAGGAAGGAGCGGAAACGGACGAATAGGAGATGGAGGCCATTAGAGGTTGAATTGAGGAGAATTAACATGAGAATCAGTGTAGGGTTTTTGGTTTTCAGAAAAAAGCTTTGTTTTGATTGGTTTGGAAGAGAAACGAAGTGAGGAAGGAGATGAGGGGCCCACGAGTTGAGCTCACTCACTGAATCACTGAGGCATAGAGAGAGAGAGAGAGAGAGAGAGAGAGAGAGAGATGAGGGTTAGATAGATAATGTGTAAGAGATTTGAGGAAAGGGGCCAATGGCAGATCTGTAAATCAATTCATTGTATTAAAAATAAAATGATAAAGCGTAGTTGACCGAAATGCCCCGGGAACTTCGTTATTCACTGTTCAATAATACCGGTTAATATTGGGAATCGCCATTCTAAAAAGGGAAACTAACTTGGGTCCTAGAGTGCAGGTTGTTCGCGGTATGTATCGAATTAGTTTTAAAATAAAACTTATTCAATCTTATTCTTTTATTTTGATAATTTAAACATCTATTCGGTTTCAATTTTTTTTAAATTCAATCTAATTTTATTCGGTTTGAATTGAATTAATTTTTTATTTTTCAGAGGAGGGAAGGTTATATTAATAAAAAAAATTATTACAAATTACACTAAGTCTAACCAGTTATATATTCTTAATTAAAGTATAACTAGTTAGACTTAGTATAATTTATAAGTTTGTAAGAAAAAAGATTTGTCAATATAAATACTCCCTTTCAAAAAAACCTAAAATTTCAGCAATACAAATCACTAGCTATATTAAAATAATCGTTGTGTTATAACATTTTTATGCTTAATAGGAATTATTTTATATTTTTTTGTTTCTGGGGTGAACCACTTTAATTTTTATGATGGGGAACAAAAAGAAAGAAAAAAATTGCTTTTTTGTTCTAAGGCACAAAATGAAGAACATTTGTCTTTCTCAATCACACCACCACTACCTTCATCATCACCACCACCATCATCCTGACACGACCACCGCCACCATCATCGCTGCCATTGTCACCACCACGACCTTCACCCATTGCCACCATCACTACCACAATGTCACTGTAACCTTCATCATCACCGCCACAGCCACCAACCACCACTACAATCATCGTAGTCATTGTCGTCTCTACTACCACTATGTCATCACCACCACTACTATCATCACGCCACCACCGTCGCTGCCATCATTACCATCACCACGCCACCACCACCGCCATTACCACCACCATGCCGTCGACGCCACCACTACAACCGCTACACCATATGGAAAGGAAAGTGATGATCCAAAAAAAATTTATGCTTAATAGGAATTTTTTTTATAATACTATTTATCATGTTATCAAACACAATTCTCATTCTCAGAATAAAAAAAAAAGAATATGTTATCAAACACATTTACTTTTGGTTCGCTTTTTCTTCAGTCAATGTATATAACTTATCTACAGTGAGCTAAAAGCGACGTCGTTTTGAGGTGAAAATCAAAGTATTTTTATAATTATAATTTATTTCAGGGTTATAATATTCTTTTTCATTATAATTTTTTTATTTTTCAACCCAGAATGACGTCGTTTTGGGAGCAAACGTAGATAACTTATCTACATTCACTTTAGAAACATTAAAGCCTTTATTTTTTTCTCAAAAATTGTTCCAAGGCACTGAAATAGAAAAAAATTATTTTTTTAGAAACGTCAGGGAACATAATGGTTGTCATGCACACTCTTAATTAGGTGATCCAAAAATGATGGGTGTTAATTAAGAGAATATTGTTTCTCATGTTACATGAGAAAATTCATCTCATGTAACATATTAAGAAATATTTGGGACTCGCTTCAATTTGTTTCCATTTAAATTTGAATATAGGTTCTCTCTATTTGTTTTGGTGCAAATTCCAATTTGAGTATCAAATTTTATTTATTCCTCTCTTTTTATAATAGGTGTTTCTTACATGGAGTTGAGTAAAATTTTATGTGATTCAGTAAAAAGAACATAAGTTCTATTTTTGCTAAATCTATTCACGTGATTGGGTGAAGAATAATAGCAAATGATGAGATATTTCTTATTCCAATAATTTTTTTCTCTCCCCTTGTCATCATTAATTTATCATTATGTAATTAGGAAATTCATACATGACATATTAAATAACATATAATAAAATTTCCTCTCCTGCCATTATGAAAATTGAAATTGTTACCGATTAGGGAATGATATCATTTTTTTAAGTTCATGATGAGGGGCTAAGCCCCGGAAGAAAAAAGAAAGCTACGATAAGGAATCATGATTTAGATTTCCTCTGTAATGATAAAGAAAGCTACGATTAGGGAATGATATCATTTTTATAATGCGGTTATTAGTTGCCAAGGGTTACAACCAAATGGAAGGTGTAGACTACTTTGAGACTTTCTCTCCGGTGGCTAAGCTCACCACAGTCCGGTTATTACTTTCAGTTGCAGTAGCACAGAATTGGTTCCTTGAACAGGTTGATATTAATAATGCTTTTCTTCACGGGGATTTATCAGAGGAAGTTTATATGAAAATTCCTGAAGGTGTTACATCCACTAAAGAGACTCAGGTCTGCAAATTACAAAAGTCTTTATATGGCTTAAAACAAGCTAGTAGACAGTGGAATGCTAAGTTAACTTTGGAACTTTGCAACCTTGGTTTCACTCAATCTAGTGCAGATCATTCTTTGTTTACTAAGGCAGAGGGTGAGGTTTTCACATGTCTCTTGGTCTATGTTGATGATATGATTCTAGCTGGCAACAACATGGATCATATTAGATCCATCAAACAACATCTTGATGGTCTGTTTAGAATTAAGGATCTCGGTCCTTTGCATTTTTTCCTTGGGATGGAAATTGCTAGATCAAAATCTGGTTTGATTATGAATCAAAGGAAATATGTGCTTGAATTACTTTCTGAGGCTGGACTGGTAAATGCTAAACCGGCTTCTTCTCCTATGGAAGCCTCTTTACGTTTACAGCAACATCAAGGTGAATTGTTTTCAGATCCTGTTGCATATCGACGATTAATAGGTCGGCTATTGTATTTAACTAATACAAGGCCAGACATTTCTTTTGCTGTGCAACAATTAAGTCAATTTGTGGCCACACCAATGAAGGACCATTATACAGCTGCCACTCGGATCCTTAGATATCTAAAGGCTTCTCCAGCTAAAGGTTTATTATTTCCTTCTAATAATTCTTTAGCCTTAGCAGCCTTTGCTGATGCTGATTGGGCAACTTGTCCTGATACAAGGAAGTCCACTACTGGATTCTGTGTTTTCATTGGTTCTTCCCTTATTTCTTGGAGGTCAAAGAAGCAAAGTACTGTTTCTCGTTCATCTGCAGAAGCTGAGTATCGTGCTTTGGCAACGGTCACTTGTGAGCTGCAATGGCTTACTTATTTACTTCATGATCTTCGGATTCCTGTAACACAGCCAGCTAATCTTTATTGTGATAACAGAAGTGCCATCCATTTAGCTCATATGTATTCATGTGATTGGGTGAAGAATAATAGCAAATGATGAGATATTTCTTATTCCAATATTTTTTTTCTCTCCCCTTATCATCATTAATTTATCCTTATGTAATTAGGAAATTCATACATGACATATTAAATAAAATTGAAATTGTTACCGATTAGGGAATGATATCATTTTTTTTAGTTCATGATGAGGGGCTAAGCCCCGGAAGAAAAAAGAAAGCTACGATAAGGAATCGTGATTTAGATTTCCTCTGTAATCTTGATGATGCATAATGCACTATGCAGACCCGATGGTGCCTAGCAAAAATTCTGATCACATACTCGATGCAAGAGGAAGCTTTGGTTAACCATTGAGCACATCTATTGTCCTCTCTAGGTGTGTCACTTAGGGCTCTCTAGACCATTCTTTGATTCTTGTAACAACACGAGAGTCCCTTTCTAAGTCAGGTGCTTCCTCTATGACCTTTATGGCTTCCGAGGAGGAGTCACTTTCCATACATAGTTTGCGGCATCCCATTCCCCATGGGAGTTCTAAGCCCTTCAGGATTGCCCATAGCTCATCATATAAAGGGTTATAAAATCATAATTTCTGGGAGAAAGCACCCAAAATGTTTCCATGTTCGTCTCTCAACAAAGTGCTCATCCCAATCTCCAATCCATTTTTGTTAAAGTGTTCACGAAGATAGAGAGAAAGATGGCTTCAGCACGCGACGAAAGCGAACAAAACACCATTCCAAGTTGGAACACCTGATCTCGCAAGTCTCCTAAATGGGAAGTAAGAACTATGACCAAGTGTTGGATCCGATACCTTTACTTTTCAGTCACAACCACTGCTTTAGGTCAAGGGATATATATTAAATATTAATTATTACTCATGCCGTAATTTGCTTATTTGGAATACGTAATCAGGTGTTATTCCCGAGCAAATGATCTCTGATGTAATTAAGGATTACAACAAAAACTTAAACTTGTTGTATTTGGCAAAGGGGAAAAAAAATTTATACAGGAATCTCAAATTTCAAAAAATATGATGAAAACATTCAGTTTATATGATAATATTTGAATATTAAAAATTTAAAAAAATTCAATTTCCTGAAAATTCTGGAAAATATCTCCTACCAACTGCCCTTAAGGGCTTATTTGATTGTATTTTGATTTTTCTTTCTTTAATACATTTTGTAAAAATAGTTAATGAAATATGTATTTTTTATACTATTTTTTATTTAAAAAATTTAAAGTCAAAATATAAAATAAAAATAACTCAAATATATAATCTAAATTTAATTCTAAAAATAAAAAAAAATCACAATTTTCGGAACTATTTTTATAAAACAGATATTATCAAATATATATTTTGTTCTGAAAACAAAAAAAAAATAGTTTTTGAGAAGAGAATTCAAGCATGCTCTTAGTAATCGTATGAGTCTATTGAGTTGATTTATCTAATAGGAACTCACATTTTTTATTTGAAATTAAAATATTCAGGAATGATTTTATTGCAGTTAATTACTTATATTAATACATTATTTTTAGTTAGGAATGACAATTTTCAATATGATCAGCTCACATGATATAAAACATTTATATTTAGATCGATCATTTAAAATTTGTATCTTTCATGTTGAAAAAAAAATTAATAAAAAGAATTTGTCTCATGTTATGCGGGAGCCTTATAAGGATAACGGAAATCTAATTCCTCACCGTATATACCATAACTACGGGTGCTAAACGAGCCAGGGACCTTTGACTCGTCTCGTGAAGGCCTGAACTTACATGTCTAAAATTGATTGTTGGCATCAGATTTGAACTTGTATAAAAGTTCGTTTAATAAAAAAGCCTCATGTTCCAATTCAAAAGCTCGGCTCGAGAGCCTCTCATGATGGCCTAATATATTATTTTATTTTATATTTTATATTTTTTATACTACTTATAATAGTCTCTCTTTCTCCTCAATCCATTTCACCCCATTTTATTTGTTAAATAGACTTTATGAATAATTTTGTTCTATATTATACTATTTGAATATATATTGAGTTTATGATATTTATGGAATTACTAGTGTTGTTGATTGTATATTCTGTTTGGAAAATTTTCTTATTATTTTATGTTTTAAACAGGCTAAGAGGCTAAATCAGGCTTTTTCTTTTTGTAAATAAGTCGGGCCACGGGCCGAAAATAATATTTATGACAGGCAACAGACTGACACATTTAAACACAGACTTAGCCTTTTAAGACCAAAGTTCGGCTCGGCTCAGCCCGTTAACACCCCTAACCATGACATATTAAAGGGATGCGTGTTTCTATTTAAGCCATAAGGCTATTATCGTCCAAATAAATAAATAAAAAGGAAAACTTCACAAATCTCCCTACAAGTTTCCTCAAAATCACTTAACCCCCTCCTCGAGATTTTTAATCATTTACCCCCTACAAGTTTCCATCCAAAATTTTGTTAACGGAGTTAAATTTTTTAAAAATACCAAAATTACCCTTAATAGAAAAAAGAAAAACATAATTTCCTCACCGATGTAGTTTGAGACGAACTCATGGAATGTTTTCTTTAATGTAGCCTTGTTAGAATTAGTAATTATTAAAATTGTTTCCTACAAATCACATTGCCATTAAATACCCACTCACAATTGTTGGTGTCGTTGTTCAAATAAAATGATTAAAGAGGTATCATCTCAACATGTTTAGATCTTCCCTTTTCTATTATAAGTCTTTCTGCTATATATGACCAACAAATTTGACTTTATAAATTTATTCAGAACTACACTTTATTTTGCTTGCACAACAACTGAAAAGCTTTACGTTCTGTGCTTCATATATGCCTTGTTTTCCCCTTAATCATATGATATTACCAAGCAAACATGCCGAAGGTGTTATTTATTTGTTTTCTATGTCGTTGAGAGTAAAGGGAGGATTCAATCGTTGATTTACATTCATGTCTCGCTTACGAGAGTTTGTCTAAAGTAGCGTTTGTGAGAAAATTATATTTTTCTTTTTTTATTAAGGGTAATTTTGGTATCTTTTAAAAAATGTAAATCTGTTAACAAAATTTTGGATGGAAAATTAAATTAAATGGGTAAATGATAAAGAAATTTCAAGTAAGGAGATAAATGATTAAATAAAATTTGGGAGGAAATTACGTGATTTTGAGGAAATTTGTAGTGGTTTTTTTGAAATTTTTCCTAAATAAAATAACCGTGTATCAGAGTACTCATTTTAGCAATATGCATGTGTCACATACATATAATGCATCAAGTAAATTACAAATAAATTTATATTAAATTTTATCCACACAAAAATGCAGTCTTTAACAGTGAATTTGCATTATGTAAAAATTCAAATAAAGTTACTTATGATAGTACTTGTCATTCAAATTCATTTTTTCCTTTAAAATTAATTTATTTCACAAACTTTTCAATAATTAAACTCGCTATTTGTCTATAAAAAAAAAAACTCGCTATTTATTTCTTATTCTTACATGTATAATGTCAAAATTTAAATTACTCAAAATTTACATTTAAATGCCATTATTAAATGAAAATGCAATAAGTTTATTCTGTAAATCAGTTCATAATGAAATTATTACAGTTTTGTAAAAATCAAGAGTAATTAGAATTAAAACCTAAACTATCAGCAATGCAAGAAATTTAAATTCGTAACAGTAAAATATTTGAATTTAATAATTTCCCCCCAAATAAATCTGTGTAGACTAACAATGTAAATTCAAATTGTAATTAAAACCATTGTATTTATATATATTTATGCTGGAACAAATTAAAGTATTTAATCTTGATATTCTATTTTGACATAGATATAAAGTATATATCTTAGTTTTAATGTTAAAATCTACTATATTTCTATAGTAAGATTTATTTGAATTCTTTCATGCTGTAAATTCAATACTAAGGAGTGATTTTTTTTTCAGAAACGAAGAAAAAAGTTATAAAAATAGTGCGTATAAAACTATAAAGTAAGTATTTTTTTATAACCAAACTTTAAAATTATAATTTTTGTTATTTAAATTTAATAATTATATTTTATCCATGCATCACGCGGGTAATAATGCAGTATCTTGATAATGGAAACGTAATCACAAATTTTAACGTAGTCAAGAAAAATTAAGCTATACAAATGTACCAAAAAAATAAAGTACTATATGGATACCAAAAAAAAAAAAGTACTATAAACTTGTCTATTATGCTAACCGGTATGAATTTAAAATTTCAACATTATGTATACTTTATTAGCGCAATTGAGAATTGAAAGCTTTCTGTCATAGACGAATTTTCAAATTAATTTTCCGGATCCATTGATCACATACTACACGAACGGTTAGAGACGTGCATGGTTCGAATCGAATCGGATTTTTTTTTGAAAAATCGAACCGAATTGGTTTAAATGATTCGGTTGGTTTGGTTCAGTTCAAAACTGGTTCGATTCAGTTCGGAACCGGTTTGGGTCTACCCTCTTTTGAAAAGAAAAAAATAAAAATTTAAAAATAAAGTTATAAAAATCAATTTGGTTTGGTTTGAAAACGATTCGGTTCGGTTCGGAAACGGTTCAAAATGATTTGGTTCCTAAACTGGTTCTAAAAATCGGTTCGGTTCATGAATTGGTTATTTAAAAATCGGTTTGGTTCATGAACTGATTTTTAAAAACCGATTATTTTAAGGGGCGGTTCGGTTCGGTTCATGGTTCAATTCAATTTTTTGATTATTTTGCACACCCCTACAAACAGCCATGGAGGCATTGCTAAACAAAATTTTATGAGTCATTTGTGTCATCTCAAAATAATTAAGTATATTCGTATTAATATAAAATTGAGGGTGTTCAAGCAATTGCATTGAAAATTAATATAAGATTTTTCGACGGGATTTTATTTATTTTCCGTCGAAGTTTTCCACATAAATTATTTCGTTGAAAAATTTCGACGAAAATAATTCCCATTGAAAATCTTCGACGGAATCTCTAGCCGAAAAAATTGTTATCTGCGAAGAGATATTCGACAACTTCATTTCCGTTAATAATTGCGTTGAAAACTTCATTTTTTGACGGAATTTTTTCGTGGAAAAAACATTTTTTAATAGTGATAACCCAACATTATAATTGACAAGCTTATATCACATACATCAATTGAAACCTAAGAATTTTATCTAAAAACTTATAACTAATCAAGCGCTTGAGTCAAGTAAGCCCAGATGACTGGACAAATTTTTTCTTCACTTAAATTGATAAAATCTTAATCCTCCAAGCATGCACATCATGTACATAACCATTCTAATTTCAACTTATCTACAAAAACCTATTGGATTGTAAATTTGTAACCTACAGCTTGGGTTGTTCACCAGATAGATTGCGTGCTAGACTTAAAATTGCTGGGCAATCATAAATTTAATTGTATAACTTTAGACAATTTGACATTATTTCTAATTAATTATGTTAGTTTAGTTTGCTATATTTGGAACGAACTGCAAAGTTCCCAAAGTAGAAAACTCTGGACCCGCTTTTACTTGAATAATATGACGTTATTTATAATACACTGTCTCTGTTTCAGTAAGCATGTCCCCTACTAGCAAACAACTCACTCAAACATAATTTTGAAGACATATCGGAGATGAAAATAGAGGGGAAAAGGAAATAAGAGAGAGAGAGAACTCGTGGCAAGTTCCAAAATGTAAATAAAATCCGAAGCTTAATTTTTGCTTGGCAGGGAAAATAAAGCTAGAGACTTAAAGTGGCTTTTTACCCTTAATTAATAATTAATTACTAATTTGATCCTTATTTGAAACTAATTTGAAAATTTAACCCCTCCTAAAAACATAACACCAATCTGTCCATGTTTGACCGTTGACCACCAAGCCTACCCGGGTACATCCCTCTCTATTCGGGTATTTTTTGAATTTTCTGGCCTACCCGGGTAGGGAGGTGTGTACGGGTAGAGTTCTTCGAATCTGAGAATTCTTTGAATTACTTACCCGGGTTCTTAGGGGTGTACCCGGGTAAATGTCGACCAGAAACCCCAATATCAATGGGTTTCGGTCATTGTTGCGAGATTTAGGTTTTTTTACCCCCCCAAATCTTTCTCCCTTGAGCTCACTATTCCGAAAAATCACACATATATTTCATCTCATCCTTCCATAAAACTTAATCTTTGTAGGACATTGAGATTACACCTCCACACTCACATTTTGTGTACAAAAATCCGAACCAACCTCCAAAAACCCAAAACCTAGACCTAATTTTCGTGTGAAAGATGAGTTCAAGTCCAAACATGGTTCCTATAGTTATTTACTACAATGGAAGGCATTTTGAAGGTCCGAACGGTGTCCGATTTGAAGGAAAAACAAAAACGATGAAAATCAAAGTGGGCACTACATGCAATGAACTGAAGAAGAGAATTCTCCAAAAAAATGGGGTTAGAAGGCATCCATTCCATCCACCGCATGATAGCCAGGTTAGAGACTGTACTGGATATGGATGCAATATACAACATTGGTAACGATATCAATGATGATGAAGATGAGGAGTTCGTCAGAGATGTGATGCCTATAAATGCAACTTGTGATGCCTAATAAATGCAACTTCAATACCCGCTTTATAAATGCATTATAAAATCGTAACTAACCAATTGCATATGCGGCTTCATTGTTTTGCAGGGTACACATGTTCAAAGATCAATTTCGACATTCGATACAAGGAATTTATCGACAACAATCCTGAAGTGGCTTCATGGTTGGATGCGATTCCGAAATAGCAATGGTGCAGGTCGTATGATGAGGCAGGACGTAGGTTTGGTCATATGACAACCAACCTATCTGAGTGTGTGAATAAGGTGCTTCGTGGAGCACGTGATCTGTCGATAACTGCATTGGTCAAGATGACCTTCAGTAGACTCGTTGAGTATCTCGTCAAGAGACGTGAAGCCATTGAAAAAGATATCTCACAAGGAAGGATAATTTCAAAGAAGGTTGAGACAACTTTGGAAAAAAATGATGAATTGGCAGGCACTTATCGTGTGAGGATATATGATAGTTCCCTATTATTGTTTAAGGTTGAGGATACCTACAATCAATCTACACACGAGGTTGGTGACACCATGAGAGTGGACTTAGTCAATCATAAATGTCAGTGTGGTAGGTTTACAGCAAGGAGGTATCCCTGCAGCCATGTTTTAGCAGTTTGCAAGGCAGCGAGGTTAAACCATTATGATTATGTCGATGATATTTTTAAAATCCCAACCATTTCTAAAGTATATGCTGAACACTGGTTTCCTATTGGTAATGAATTCTTGATTCCATCCATTATTGGGCCTACTGTAATTCCGGATTCACGGTTGGTACGTGCAAAAGGAAGACCAAAGTCTTCAAGGATTCAGAATGAGATGGATTGGGTTGAGTCTCAACCGACGAGCAGTCAGAGCAGATGTAAGCATATACAACCGGGTAACTTGTAATGATATACCCGGGTACAAGCTACCCGAGTACACCAGTTCGTGGTACCCGGGTAGACCAGTTGGTTATGCAGCATCAACTTCTGTTTTGGCCATTTTTTAAGCATTTTTTGAATTGTTCTGTAATACCCACATACAATATGACTTGGGGGTGGATTGATTTCGTACAAATAAGATGCCGGAAGCATAATGTGCGCCAATCAATGTTGAACATCCATATTAAAGAACTTTGGTTTGAATTGTTTTCCGTATTACTTATGACAATATTAATGCAAAGACCCTTAGACAAGCATAAAACCGACAAGTATGAGTTTGCGCAAAATGAAAATCGCATTCATTCAAATATTGATCATCCAACGTACAAAAAGGTCCATGCAATGTAGGTAAAGTTCCTACGATGTACCAAAATGACTACATTACATCCAAAATGGTTACCCTACTAATCCAAAATACACCCAGTAATATAAATCAATGATATGAAACCCTATGGACACACTAATCCGATTGTGTGTCCTCCTCATTCTCATCATCCTCCTCCACATCATCATCGTCGGCAGCAGCAGCATCAGAGTCCTTCTGTGGATGAGCACCCTTGCCAACTAAACCTTCCAAGTGTGTAACCCTTCTGTCCAAGCGTGAGACCCTTGTGTCCATCCGGTTCCGCCACTTGCTCGTGCTCTGTCTATATCCTCTAAAGTCAGTAGACAGACTCCATATGGATGCCATGACATGATCAAGTGTCCATCCACCCTCAAGAGGAGCTGGTGGTCGCCCTCTGCGGGTGAGACGTGTCTGTCCGTCATCAACCTCCGCAGCGCCATCATCATCGTCGTCATCATCAAGGCCTGCATCATAAACCATGAAAAGCAAAAATGCCACATTAAAAAAAATGCAAAACAAAATGCATAAACCCATAAACCCAAACACATCACCTGCAGGTGCATCCTCCATTTCAGCATCATGGTGGACTGGGATCTTAGGTAGTTCTGGTGTCTTCTTCCAGTACCAGGGACCCGCTCTGCTCCGCTGGATCCCACACTGCTTCAGGAGCCTCTCACCAAATATGGCATTCCACCCTGTGGCGAACTTCAAGTTCTCTGTCACCATAGGCACCCCAAATCTATGTAGGATCTTCTGCACCAGGAATACAAAAGGCAATTCAGCCTTCTTTGACTTAGCAGCCTTCCACATCAGTATGCAAATATAATGCCTCCAGTTCATCTGCCTACGGTGGAGGAGGGCCCACAAGATGACAAAGTCTCCTTCCAGCACCTTCGAATGATTATGCGGGCGCTGGAAAATAATATGTGTCACCACATAATGGAGAATACGAGCAGGCACCGACAAGCTGCTCATAGGATAATGAGAAAAATGTCTGGCCTCAGCGTCTGCCCTCCTGGTCTCTGTAACAATGGTCTCTCTGTCATAATCACCAAAGATATGATGGTTGTCTCCATCATATAGGGCTGCTTCTGTGACACCATCAAAATCATACCCCAGTAGCTCTGTCCATATGGGCGCAGTCATGAGGATATCAATCCCGCAGACACGGGAAGTCAGCTCGCCATTCGCATAGCCAAGGTTCTGGTAGAAGGCTCTCACCATCACCTCCGAGTATGGGCACCGCATCTTCGCAAGCACAATTAAATGTGTCTCCTCAAGTAGCGACACAATGTCAAAATTCTCCAAATTGAAGAAGGCCGAATCCAGTGATTTCGGCTCGCAGATCTTCCTGTTCATGAAATACTTCACATACTTCTCGTGGGCAGCTACGCCATCATCAAACAAATAACCGAACGCCAAGTCCGGAGCCTGACTCGCACCAGCCTGCGACTGAGAGGATGACGACACATCCCGTCGCCGCTTGCTTCTTCGCTCATTTTCCACCAACGGCAGCTTTGAAATGCGTCTGGCACTCATTGCGTCACATAATTAAACTGAAAAAAAGACCAAGATCAGAAAAAGAAACATACAGATTAGGGTTAGGGTTAGGGTTAGGGTAACACATACAAATTGATAAAATTATTCGATCAGAATGAAATAATATAAACGAAAATACAAGGAATTGATAAATTTTCAAATGACAGAGGGATATATTTCATCAAATCAGAACAGAATTGATAAAAACGAAAAAAAAGAACCTTGGATCAATTGCAATCGGTGGAAGGCAGAGAGGTTCACACGTCCGCACGGTGATGATCAGAAACAATACGAATTTGTGCAAGATTGGACCTGAAAATCGCGCTTATGATGCACCTCCAGCAGCTCTTCTCGGGTACCCCTTTGTGGGTTTTCCAAATGGGGCTGTTGGGCTGTATAAAAAACCCTTTGGTCGACATTTACCTGGGTACACCCCTAAGTACCCGGGTAAGTAATTCAAAGAATTCCCAGATTCGAAGAACTCTACCCGGGTACACACCTCCCTACCCGGGTAGGCCAGAAAATTCAAAAAATACCCGGGTAGGGAGGGGTGTACCCGGGTAGGCTTGGTGGTCAACGGTCAAACATGGGCAGATTGGTGTTATATTTTTGGGAGTGGTTAAATTTTCGAATTAGTTTCAAATGAGGGTCAAATTAGTAATTAATTATTAATTAAGGGTCATAAGGGTCAAAAAGCCGACTTGAAGTACTAAAAAATTACTCAAGAATACGATAACATTGAAAATTTGAAACTACTATTTTTACCTTGGGTTTTATTAGTCTTATTTAAAATAAGATAGTTATCTTATGTTACAGAGAGACAATAGATGGGTCCCACCATTATAAGAAAAAAGAAAAAGATGGAGTACGAAAATCGAAGTGAGAGAACGTAAAAGAAGATATCTTATGTAAAAAGAGAATAATAATTTCCTTTTACCTTATTTCCTCCTGGTAAGTTGCAAAACACGTTCACCGCACTAGATAGTGGAGAGCTGCTTTTAACTTAAATAAATGCCATATATATACCACACTAGTTTGGTCAATATCTCCTTTATGGGAAAAATGACCATGTTGCCACCTTTTAGCAAAAAATTTACCGGATTGTCACGTTAGGGAATTTTTTGTCAAAATGCCACGTCACAATTTAGCTGGTCTGACAAGCGAGAATGGACTGGACACGTGTCAACATTTGAATGGTCAACCATTCTCGCTAGAATGACATAATGCTGACATGTGGTAAAAGTACATGCATTCTTTGGATGTCTGTACTTTTACCACGTGTCAGCATTCTGTCATTCTAGCTGTGCAGCCCAGCGAAAATGACTGACCATTCAGACGCTGACACGTGTTCAGTCCATTTTCGCTTGTCAGACCAACAAGATTGTAACGTGGCAATTTTTTCCTGACGTGGCAATCTGATAAATTTTTATTAAAAGGGTGACAATTTGGTCAATGTCTCGATTAGGTCCAATTCCAGAATGGTAAATTAAGAAACAAAATAACAAGGTCAGATTTACCAACATAAACGACGACGACAACAACAAAAACATATAGTTTGGCCAGAGGCCTAAAAACACAAACACTTTCTGATGGACATAACACGCAATTCGAATTAAAGTACAAAGTACAAATTACGAATACAAGAAAACAAAGATAGTACAATATAGTACATAGTAGTGAGATTACATATTGCCAAAGCTCCCTCAAGAACTCAAACCACAGAGAGTAAAAGTGAGTATGAGGGAATTGGAAAATGCCAAAGGATCAAAGTTGCCCTTTTCAAGAGAAATCGCCATCAAGAAGGACGGTTCATTCCCAGCAATCTTTCAACTTATTCTTGCTCGCTCGTCCATGGAGCAAAAGGAGCTAGCACGGAAAAACTGACACAAATGAAGGATAACCATTACCCACCATCCATGCATCTCCACCACCCCCACTTCCACATTTTCACAGGGAGGTGGACAACAATATTACATGTTTGCTATGAGGTGCAATTTGGAGAGGGTTCGAGAATGAAGCTTGGATTGGTTATTATAGGATTTGCTTGTTGTTGCTCATAGTCATAGTGGAAATACAAGGCTGAGATGACTTAAGGTCACTTTTTGGTTAAAGCGGAATATAAAAATAAAAAAGGAGCGAAATGGAGGTTTCTATTTTAGCATCTTCCAAAGGATATGCCCTTGCCACCTTCATTGCTATCCACTTATGATTTAAATCTTCCCATAAATCTCCTCTCACTGTTTCGATTAAATTGTCAGTATTGCTCTAGTTTATTAATATTGCTATTGCCATTAAATAGTTTACTGTTAATTTAGGCTTTTTTTGTCTCCATTAACAGGGAAATAATATCAACTTTTTAAAAAAGTAAAGTTGTGTTCAAATATTAGGTAGGTATACTAGGTAGGCTTTTAACTTTCCTTCTTTTCCTTTCGCTTTTTCTTGTTATCTTAGTGATTTATATTAATTCTTTGCGACAATAGCTGCGTCATTCTTTGCTCCCTTTTAGATCAAAGTTTGATAGCTCTCAATTTCATTGCTTAATGCATATCTTCCTTCACCAGAGAATTTACCCCTTGATGTGTACTTTGAGACTAGTTTTAAGTAATTGATTAAGGGGTTAAGACTGACTCACTCATGAAAAGTGAAGAAATAAGTGGGTTTAATCATAAGTCAATAGCTCATGTAAAACAAATGAATGATATCTATAGACTATAGTGCATTAAGCCAACCAATTCTGCTCAGTCATTCCTTTACAATTTTTTTATTCTGTTAAATTCTTCAGAGTAATATAACAGATGGGTGAAAAAAAGGCAAGTGGCAATTTAAATAGGAGGGGAAAAGACGTCAATTACGGAAATTTTTAACATGTTCCACGACTGACTACCGTGGTTCTTCCACTTAAAAATTGATACATGTTTTAATTGATTTATTTTTTCTTTTCTCTCTCTTCAATTTTTTATCTCTTTCTCTCACCTCAGTCTCATCCATTTTTTCATGGTCCCGGGCCACAATAACTTTGCTCGTGAATTACATATAAAAGTTACCAGCTTATCTGAGCTAAGCGCTTTTTTTATGGAAAAAATATTTATCTTTTTAAATGATATAATTTGTGTCATTTCACTCTTACAAAAAGAACATTATCTCTTTTTGTCAACTCTCTCCTCATTTATCTATTTCTTTCTCTCTATTAATATTTCTTTTTCTCTATTAAAATGATACAATTTTATATCCTTTAAAATTTCATATACTTTTTTCTTTTTTTATTTCCACAATGGAGGAGTTCCATTTTGTAAAGAAAAAAAAAAAAAAAAAGAAGAAGAAGGGGAAAGTACATGCACTAGTTGGTAACTTTGAACTTCCAGAAGAGAGGAATATAATTTGATGCCAAAATAAAACAGTATATGCTTCCACCTGATTTAGTGCTAACTTTAGCTTGACTAGTAAGCGTAAGAAAATGTTGAAAAAAAGAGGCCTGTGTAGCCACCCATCATGTAGGAGATAAGTACGGTAACAAATAGAATTAGAATTCATCAATTATCATTAAGCGTAAGCAGAAATCTATAAACCTAATATTTGATGTTGGGGTCATAAATTGTGCGTCGATGTAGATCTCCCCTATTTCAAGCTCCCACTCCACTTTGTATAACCAATTTGCCCCGCCCTAATTATAAATAAATTTATACCAGAGTAGTAGTAGTGAAGAATCCTTTAGCTGAATTGTAAGAGGGAGCAGGGAAAAACCCTTTTCCCTTTCTATATTTCTGAGAATCAAATCCTATATCTGTTACCTACCAAAAAAAAAAAATCCTTTATCTGTTGATTCAGTATATAAATAGTGATTTATGATTATCAATGCCAGAGAAGTTGGAGTCTATAGATGAATCTGTAGTAACTAAAAGTATAATTGGGCATTTGCAAATTGCAACCTCTTTTTGTTGTATATTTTTCTCCTCCGTCAACTATACATCATAACTAGCTCGAAAAATTATAAAATTATATTTTTTTTGTTTGCTTTAAAACAAAAAATAAAATAAAAATATGGGGGTCCATCACAGTTTGTTAGGCGAAAAATTGAAGAGTGGGCTGGACAATCAAACTGGACTTTGCAAAATGATTTAGTGCGTTGAAAATAAAGGCCTAAGGTGGGCTCAATTTTTATTTTATATATAAGTTAGTGGTTTATAGATTTTAAAGTTATACTAGCATTCGTGGTCAGTTGTTGTTGCTTGTTGGGGGACAACACCATGAGGGACCTTGTTCGAATGCTGCTAGTTACCAAAAAAAAAAAGATTTTAAAGTTACATTTATCTAATGTTCACTAAAAATATACAAAAAAAAAGTGTGTGAGATTCTTATGGATTCATCTTAAGAGAAGAGAGAGAAAAGAAAAATATGAACCCCATATATTTTTATATGTGTATTTTGGTGAACATTAAATAAAATTAACTAAAATAATCTTAAAAATTTTAAACCCATAAGTTAAAGACCAAATTGATTAATTTCTTGCTTAATAGTTGATTCATATTTGTTTTTCATATTCTCCATTCACTTCTCACTTAAAATATGTAAGTGATTTTTCTTTATTATCACTTGTGTAAGACAAGGGAAATGGCAACCCACCGTACCATGAGTCAAATTTGTTGGGAGAGGTTTACCCACTTAATTAACGTGATCTCCCCACCTCGAAAGGATTAGTCTTCGGCCGTCGGCTGGAGAATACCTTGAAAAACCAGAAAAAATTGGCCGTGCCGTATAAGATGTACCACTTGAACTCGAAGGTTTAGATTTCAACATTGTTCATTTGCCCCCAAAAAAATGTTATTGTTGAATCCGTAATTGCAAAGGGAAACGATCGGGAAGATGATGGCTAGCTTGGTTCACATGGAATGGGTCAGAATTAAAATGATCAATAAATTAAGGATTTAATAATTAAATATTCAAAACACTCATGTCAACTGGTAAAATTTGGTGGTATACC
This sequence comes from Gastrolobium villosum, assembly GCA_032173675.1. NCBI lineage: Eukaryota > Viridiplantae > Streptophyta > Magnoliopsida > Fabales > Fabaceae > Gastrolobium > Gastrolobium villosum. The sequence continues at coordinate 139,431 of JAVKPL010000601.1, forward strand.
GGTAAGAAAGACTAACCCTTTAACCTCCAAAAAAAAAAAAATAAAAAAAAAAGAAAGAAAGACTAAGCCTTCTTTATACCACTCAGCCAAGGGATGGAGTGGCATTTCTTTTTTTTTTTAGTAGATATAAATTCTTATAAATAATTTGCTTCAATCACCCCTGTCCTTGCATTCTTCTGAGACAGACACCACCAGCTGGTTAACTTAAAAAAAATAAAAAAATAATTTTATTCATTTCTTAAGAAATAAAAATATTTGAAAATATATTTTAAAAAATAATTTAATGGAGGTTCAGATCTCATAAGTCATAATAATCTAAGGATTAGATTTTGCCGTCACTATTGGGTAGAAGGGTTTATTAAAATAAATAAGAGAAAAGTTATACTTACGACCTATTTTTTTTTATAACTTTTTACAATCAAAATATTAACCGTTGATTTCCTCAAATCAACGGTTATTATTTTCGTAAATTAAATTTATTAATTAATTATTAATTCGCAATAAATTATAACCGTTGATTGACGAAAATTAACGGTTAAGATTATGGTTGTAAAAGATTGTAAACAAAAATAGGTTGTAAGTATAACTTCTCTTAAAATAATAGTTATATTTTAGAGATTAATTGAGAAATTTTAAAAACTTGTGGTGATGATTAAAATGATCAAGATTCAAGGGGACTGCATAATTTTTTTTTTCCTATTTAAAAATCAGCAATGCTATTTAGTGTAAAAGTTTTTACACAAAAGCTATATTGAATCTTGTATAAACCAATCATAATTAGCTAGAGAGAAATTTTTTTAAAGTAAAAAAAAAAAACTAATAAAATGCAACAAAAAATCTTCTTTTTTTTTTTTTTCCTTTTCACGTGTTGCTCAATAGAAACAGATTGATACATGCATTTTTAGAATTTTTTTAAAAAATTATAATTTTCATTGACTATTGGTATAATCTGACAAAACCAACTGATGATGATCTCATGATTTATAATTTAACTTAAATAAAATTATATTAAAGAAAGATATTAAAAAATATAGAGCCCTGTTCATTGCAAAGTCAAAGGGCTATTGTGAATAATGATTTTTAATTAATATCTAATAATAAAAAAAACTATCAAGCAAGCATGTGAATGCAAATCTAAATCAGGGCTCTGTGCCAGCCCTTGCGTGGACATTTGATCTGTTTTAAACAGAATGGAGTGACTTGTTTATAGGGAGGGATCCATTTAACAACTACCAAATGAAGTCAATTGCTAAAATATTTTGAGTATGAGATCATGCCACATCAGTAATTAGTATGATAATGTAGTAGGAACATTGTAGTACAAACATGACATGATAATACGATATATATATGGATGCAAAATTTTAAAGTCAACTAATGCCAAAGACCTGCATGTGAGTTTGGTTAGCTTGGTCAAGTCAATTTGGCACGTAGTCCTATACGTACCAATCTTGTCAAGGTCAAACTACACACAACACATTTTCGTTACTGCATGGTTTTACCAAGACCCTTCTTCAGGGGAGGCTTAAAAATATTAATTTTGACTTTTGTTTGGACTTTCAAAACACAACCGATCGAGTTAATCTTTGTGGTCTTACCTTTAAAAACACACGGAATACACGTTGCATTATGTTGATTAAATTTATTTTGTAATCTCCAAGTGACGAGGGAGGCCATAGAATCACGGTGATGTATATCATGCAATTTCATAAATTTGACGTAGTTATTCATCTATGATTTTTTTTTTTTTACAAAATACATTTATTCCTCCAAAAGGAAAATTGATGTGATCTTCTGTATATTTGGACTAATAAATAAAGGATCGAGCTAACTTATTTAGAGGGAGGATATTCTTACTACCAAAATTTTCTACTACTAACTTACTACCTATCTAATAACCATTGAATCAAAGAGAGAATGTTAAAAAGTTTTTTGAAAAAAGAGAAAATGTTGATCCAATGATGATTAGATAGGTAGTAAGTTGGTAGTAGAAAATTTTGGTAGTAAGAATATCCCTCCCTACTTATTTATCCACATAAAATTTCCTTTACCATATTGTGAGGTTCCACCATTTTTCGCTAATCATCATTATGCGAGGCATCTAGCAAAAAGAATATTCTTTTATTTTATAATTATTATTATTTTTTGGTCTGTATGCGTATTGCTTTAATTTAAAGCTACATTATTATTTGTAGAAAAGTTCTTATAGGCTTGAGGAAGTCCGCAAGTGATGTACGCAAAGAACACACACAAAAAATAAAAAAATAAAGGAGAGAGGAGATATGTTCAACTTTAATGTGTACGTATAATCAAGTGAGAATAAGTATACTTTCTACTCTAAGTTTCTGACAAAAGAAGTCCACCATATCCTATGAATCCCTGAATGATTTATGATTTAATAAGAAACCAACTCTAGAATACCAGCCACAGAGTAGTATTAGAGCTATAAATCCTCGTAATAATTAAGTTTTTGGGTGAGACTACATTAATAATTTTATATATCTTTAACATATTCGCTCTCACAAGAGAGCTCATTAGACTTGAAAAGTAAATGATGAATCAGACTTAGTCTAACTGTTAAGAAATTTCACAAAGAAAATGAGGAATAACGAGAATAGAACCCAAGAGATCGAGACTCTGATACCATTTTAAGAATTAATTTAACTAAAAAATTTAAATTTTTAAGTGAGACTATAATAATGGTTTTATATATCTGTAACATATAAGAATTAAAACTTTCCCAACCAGCTCAACAACCAACAATACAATTTGGTGATCCAAAAGTGATGGAGGACCTAATAAATGGTGTGGAATTTACCCGAAGAACTTAATCGTGAATAAATGGATTGCTTGACAGAAGGCAAGCTACAATGTTATAATTGCAAGAGGTTTGGACATGTTCAAAAAGAATGTCATTTTAGCTATTAGCTGCAGGCTACATTATGTATTGAAGCTTAAAATGATTAAAGGAACCTGTTCTTTGCTTGTTGAAAAGCTTTTGAAGAGCAGAAAAATGTGTTACTTGGACAACGACTACAGCAATCACGTGGTATGAGATAACGAAGCTTTTTCTTGACATTGATTCGATCATTCAACTAAAAAATTAAATTGGCCATTGATGAACATATTAAATTTGAAGGTAATTAAGGGCTCATTTGGTGGACATGATAGGATAAGGGTAGGATGTGATATGAGACTGATAAGTGTAGGATATGATATGAGGTTGATAAACCTATATCATGTCTTGTGTTTGATGAGAAACTGATTAGCAATCTGATAAGATTATGTAGAAGGAGAAAGGAGAAAGAAAAAACAAAATATAATGCAATAAATACAAATATATTGGGTAGCGTATGGATATATTGGGTAGCGTGAGGATATATTGGGTATCCAATATTGGTATCCTATCATGTTGAATCATAACCCAGTTCCCCCCATAGGATATGAAATCATGTATTGGATAGGATAAAATGAGACAATAGAATAAGTTAATCATATCTTATTGATCCACCAAACAAGATATAAAAGTAGAATATGATAAGTTATCCTAACTTATCTTCTTTATCAAATGCTCCAAACAGGCCCTAAGGATAGTATTGAGTTGAAACAAAGCAAGAAAGCAAGGCTATTCATGATACTCTTTATGTACCAGCACTAGATGAGAATTTTCTGAGCATTGGATAGCTTTTAGAGCACGATTGCTTTCTAAAATTTGAGTATCAGACTTGTAGAATAATAATTTAAAATGAAAAAATTATTAGTGGTTATAAGATGACTATGAGTATAAAGTTTTCCACTATATTTAAGTGTCAGAAAATCTTTAGCTCAATGGCAAGAGAAATAAACAACTATTATTTGTGACACAAAAGACTTGGATATCTGAACTACTATAGTCTCAATCAAGTTGCTTTCTCAAAAGATATTTGCAAAGGTTATGTGTTGCAAACACTAAAGTCAACCATTTCAAAAGGAATGAACATGTAGAAGCAAGAAATTAAGTAATAGAATTAGTACGCAACGATGTGTATGGGAAGATTTGATGGCTTGACTTATATGACATTAGTATATTTTACAAGACAAATATATATATTTGAAGTTTTTTTGATATTTGAGAAATTCAAAGTTTATGTTAAGAAACAAAGTGATAAGTTCATAACTTTGAGAAGGGATAAAGGAAAGGAGTGCCCGGACAATAAACTTGATAAATTTTATAAGATGAAGGTTTGGAGCAGAGGAGCAGCTGATTGTTAGCTATACACCTCAACAAAATACTGTATTTGAAGATTACCAAAAAAATAAATAAATAGTGTATTTGAAAGGATGAAGCAAACCATAATGAAAATGGCCAAGTTCAAGTTGTTTGAGAAGATGCCTGAAGCATTTTGGCGCAAACCTTTTAACATAGATGTATATTTGCTAAATATAGATGTATAACCGGAATAGTATGAAATATGACTTCATTTGAAGTGTGGAGTGGAAAAAATGCTTTTGGTAAACCACCTTAATTAAATTTTTTGGTATTCTTTGCCATGCTCCAGTTATCAAAGAAAACATGACAAAATTTGAAGAAACCACTGAAAAATACATTTTAACGATTACAATTGTATATCAAAGGGCTATCTTGAAGACTAAGAAAGTGATATATTAGCCAATATATTATGGGTAAAGTGTGTGTCATTTTAAAGGTTGTAAGGTTGTGTCATTTTAAGATAGAGAAAGAGCTATATAAAGGAGGAGAGAGAGTTGACAAAAAAATAAAGATGTGGGTCCCACCTTTTTGTGAGAGTGAAAGGATGTAAGTTGTGTTATTTAAAATGATAAATACTTTTCCCATATATTATATGTGATGAAAAGGCTTCAACAAGAAAATGTTGTAATACGGTAATAGTTTAGTTAGTAGCAAAGGAGCTGAGTAAGTGAAAAAGAAATGGCTTCGGTTCAATCCCCACATGCCACTTTTGGGAGGGGTTTAAATATTTTCATCGCTGACTCTCCTAGCACACCGAATTAGTCACATAGCTTTCTCAAAGAATCGAAAATTTGGGAATACCAATGAGAGCTAATTCGCCTCAAAGAAATAGTTAGAATTGGGTTAACTTCAAAAAAAAAATTGTTGCAAAAAAGAAGTCCCAGCATGATTATATTTACAAACTCAGTTTACAAATTCTTACAAATTATACTATGTACTGTGGGTAGTATATATTACTTTAGCATGTACTACTCATAATAAATAGTATAGTTTGTAAACTTTGAATTTATAAATATAACTACCCCATGTTACAAAAGTAAAAACCTACCATATATATTTTTCAACTGTTAGTTGAGTGAACGAGCCATGTATGTAACCCCAAGAGGTGTGATTATCGTTATAAGGGGGCCTTTGACAGTAATGATATAGACTAAGGCTATGTACGTAAAGGAGTCCCAGGTGTAATGTATAACAATGGTGGAGGGTGTTGAATGGCTACAATGGCTCTCCAAGTTAACAAAATAACATATCATGAAAATTGTGATATCCTCCTCCTCACGGTGAAGAAGGAGGGGGTATTTGTAGTTAGGGTAGGTTCCATTCAAGTGGGAGAGTGAGCCAAATCAATTATTACGGGGAAGAGTTATAGCAATTTGGCCTTGCAAGGGCAAGGCACTATGCAGTCGCTGTCAGGATTGCAGTGGTTGCTGTGCAAGGAAAGGTATAAAAGGGGGACATTTTGGAGTTCATGCATACAAAGTGGAGGGAAGGACATCCCAAGTAAGACATTTTGATGTCTTACGTTGGGAAGTGTAACAGCCCCAAACCCTGTAGCAGATATTGTCCGCTTTGCCCCGGCCACCCAAAGGCCCGCCGGAACTCACGGTTTTACGTTCTGGGGTTACCCCAAAAGGCCTCCACTAGGAAAGGTTTCCACACCCATATATATGGCATACTTTGTTCTCCTTTCCAACCGATGTGGGATATTACATCCTCCCCCACTGGGAATACAGCGTCCCCGCTGTACACACCGGTCCAGGACCAGGCTCTGATACCATTTGTAACAGCCCCAAACCCTGTAGTAGATATTGTCCGCTTTGCCCCGGCCACCCTCGGGCCCGCCGGAACTCACGGTTTTACGTTTTGGGTTACCCCAAAAGGCCTCCTTCAGAGTAGCACAACGGAACTGTCCCTCTTCCAGATATTGTCCCCTCTGCTCTAGCCCCTTTCGGCCTAGCTCAGGGTTTTGTTTCCCTCGGGACTCGTCCCGGGAAGGCCTCTTCTCTTGGACCCTCATTATGGTATCAGAGCACTTTCTAGGGAAAAGCCTGTATGTGTTGCAAATAATTTAGGATGCTTAGATGTGGGTCTATCTTGTGTTTTCTCTGTCTGGTTTTATTATGATGATGCATATGTGACCACATTTCGTGGGCCTGATCAACTCATTATTTGTGTAACTTGTGCAGAGTCATGGTACAACCTAGGAGGAACCAAGATCATAATGAGGGTCAACCTGACCCGGTCCTGACTGCATTAGCTGAGATGCAGGCGGCGAGACTAGCCGATCAGGAGGCCGCTAGATTGGCCAACCAGGCAATGATGGACGCCATGCGTGAGGCGAACCGGAAAGCCACAGAAGATGTTTTAGAGGCAAACCGATTGGCGAATATGACCATGATGAGGGTCATGATGGAGGAGATGAGGGCTGGCCGCCCTGAGGGCCAGTTACCTCCGCCACCACCTCCACCACCACCGCCACCTCCACCCAGTCAGCAGGACGACAGTCAGAGTCATGTGGGGGATGGCAGCCACGTTAGTTTGGCGATGCAGACTATCCCGGAGCATGGGGAGAACCGTGATGTGATTGACCGTAGGCTGAATGCTTTCCGCAAACATAATCCACCTTCTTTTGATGGGAAGTATGATCCCATTGCTGCTGCTAGATGGCTCCAGGCCTTGGATAAGATTTTCAGGGTGATGCAGTGCATAGAGCCACAGAAGCTGATGTTTGCTACTTACATGCTGGAGGGCGATGCCCATGAGTGGTGGATGAACACCTCTCATGCTTTTGAGATGCAGGGTCATGTGATGACGTGGCCGTTCTTTGAGGACTATTTTCTTGGGAGGTATTTTCCTTATGATGCTCAGGAGAGGAAACAGGGAGAGTTTGACAGGTTGGTGCAGGGCTCGATGTCTGTTGATGAGTACCTGGCCAAGTTTAATGAATTGGTGAAGTTTGCTCATTTCCGGGTGGCTATGCCTACTCCGACCTTCTTGGCTGCTAAGTTCCGCAGGGGACTCAAAGAGGAGATTGCTGATCGTATTGCTGGTTCTGCGTCGAGAGACTTTGGGACACTTGTGCAGCAGTGCCGGGATATAGAGGATGTGTGCATTGTGAGTAAGGCCAAGAGGGCCAAGGTTGATGATACCAAGGGAACCGGGGGTTCCAATTCCTGGAGGGACAGAAAGTTTGTTGGCAAAGGAAAAGGAAAACAGTTGGCGGCTAGGCAGGCGCCTGGTCAGTTCAAGAGGACTTCTTCACAGCAAGGGGGTTCGGCTAGGCCTCCTTCCATCCCTAGATGTTCGGGGTGCGGTAAGGAGCATGCAGGACGTTGTGCTACTGGTCAGTTGATCTGTTTTCATTGTGGCAAGGAGGGCCACTACTCCCGAGATTGTCCATCGTCGAGGGCGAGAACTGCGGCAGTTCAGGCAGTTCCACTACAGATGATTCCCCTTCCACCTACAGCAGCACCTACTGTGCCACCTACCACTGGGCGAGTCTACACTTTGGATCGTCAGCAGTCGGACCGAGCTCCGAACCTGGTCAGAGGTACTATTTCAGTTGGAGGTTCTGCTATTGATGTATTGTTTGACTCTGGGGCTACACATTCATTCATTGCTACCCCGATTGCTGTGGGGCTTGAGTTGCCCATGTCTGTGCTTTCTCCACCGTTGCGGGTGACCACCGCCACCGGAGAAAAGTGTGATACTACCATTGTGCATCGAGATGTCGTGTTTCAGTGGGATGACCGTGACTTTTCGGTAGATCTGATTGGGTTGCCGATGGCCAATTTGGAAATTATTCTGGGCATGGATTGGTTGTCCAAAAACTGTGCTTTGATTGACTGTTGTGCTAAGAGAGTGGTGATGTCTCCATGTGGGTCCACAACTAGTTCCTCGCCGTTCATTTCAGTCCTGCAGGCTAGGAAGGCCTTGAGAGCAGGGGCATTTGGCTATGTCATGTTGGGGGGTTTGGTGAGTGGGACACAGGAGGATCTCACTGGCATTCCTGTGGTGAGGGATTTCCTTGAGGTGTTTCCCGAGGAGATTCCTGAGTTTCCGCCACAGCGGGAGATAGAGTTCTCCATAGACTTATTGCCTGGTGTGGGGCCTATTTCATTAGCTCCATATCGGATGTCGCCACCGGAGTTGGCTGAGCTGAAGAAACATATTGAGGACCTTTCGGGGAAGGGTTTCATTCGGCCGAGTGTGTCTCCATGGGGAGCCCCGGTCATTTTTGTGAAAAAGAAAGATGGGTCTATGCGGTTGTGCACCGACTATAGACAGCTGAACAAGGTGACAATCAAGAACAAGTATCCCCTTCCTCGCATTGATGATTTGTTGGATCAGCTTAAGGGAGCTTGCGTGTATTCGAAGATTGACCTCCGGTCCGGATACCATCAAATTCGGGTGAAGCCGGAGGATGTTCCAAAGACCGCGTTTCGTTCGAGATACGGTCACTATGAGTATTTGGTGATTCCGTTTGGACTCATCAATGCACCCGCAGTGTTCATGGATTACATGAACAGGATTTTTCAGCCATACTTGGATCAGTTCGTGATAGTTTTCATTGACGATATTTTGATTTACTCCAGGACAGAGGAGGAGCATGTTGAGCATTTAAGGATTGTGTTGCAAGTGCTGAAGGAGAAAAAGTTGTATGCTAAGCCTTCGAAATGTGAGTTTTGGCTCAAGTCTGTAAAGTTTTTAGGTCATGTGATTTCTGCTGAGGGAGTGGCAGTTGATCCGAACAAGATTGAGGCCGTGCTAGAATGGGAGAGGCCCAAGACGGTTACCGAGGTGAGAAGCTTTCTAGGTTTGGCAGGTTATTATAGGAGGTTCATCAAGGGATTCTCCATGCTAGTGTTACCTTTGACTCGCCTTACTCGGAAGGAGACTCCATTCGTGTGGACTCACGAGTGTGAGGAATGTTTTCAGGAGTTGAAGGAGAGACTGACTACTGCACCTGTGTTAGTCCTTCCGGATCCCGCTGAGGAGATTGAGTTGTATACTGACGCTTCCGGAAAGGGGTTGGGTTGTGTGTTGATGCAGTTGGGCAAGGTTATTGCTTATGCTTCGAGGCAGTTGAAGTCTCATGAGGAAAACTACCCGACTCATGACTTGGAGTTGGCAGCGATTGTGTTTGCTTTCAAGATTTGGAGGCATCATCTCTATGGCATGAAATTCGCTGTGTTCAGTGACCACAAGAGCTTGAAGTATCTGTTTGATCAGAAGGAGCTGAACATGAGGCAGAGGAGATGGATGGAGTATTTGAAGGACTACGACTTTGAGTTGAAGTACCATCCTGGCAAGGCCAATGTGGTAGCCGATGCTTTGAGTCGGAAATCGGTGAGTCTATCCAGTTTGACCATGGGTGATTATGACATCATTGAGCTGTTTCGAGATCTGAAGGTGACTTCGTTATTTGGGGGTGCACTTCTGGAAATGGAAACCGTGCAAGTTGAAAATGAACTCTTGGAAAAGATTAAAGAGGCGCAGGTGCAAAGAGAGTGTTTGGACTATGTGAAGAACCAGGATGGCGTGTCCTGGAATGAGGATGGATTACTTATGTTTCAGAAGAGGATTGTGGTTCCTCGAGGTCCTTTGACCGAAGAGGTTATGGCAGAGGCCCATAAGGGCCAGTTTACTATCCACCCTGGTGCTACAAAGATGTATCAGGACTTGAAGAGGAATTTCTGGTGGCCAGGTATGAAGAAAGATATAGCGATATATGTGTCCAGATGTTTGATTTGCCAGAAAGTAAAGATAGAACACCAGAAGCCGTCTGGTAAACTTCAACCTCTTGAGATACCGCAGTGGAAGTGGGAGAGTATTTCCATGGATTTCGTGGTGGGATTACCCAAGACTCAGGCTGGTTGTGATTCGATATGGGTCATTGTGGACAGATTGACGAAGTCTGCCCATTTTCTTCCAGTGAAGGTAAGCTTCACTACCGAGCAGTTAGCCAGACTTTATGTCCGCGAGATTGTGAGGCTTCACGGGGTGCCCGAGAGTATCATTAGTGATAGGGATCCGAAGTTCACATCTCGGTTCTGGGAGGCGCTGCAGGAGGCTTTTGGTACACAGTTGAGACTGAGTACAGCCTATCACCCTCAGACTGATGGACAGACTGAGCGGACCATCCAGACATTGGAGGACATGTTGAGGGCTTGCACGTTGGAGCAGGGTTCAACATGGGATAGGTACCTGACACTGGTGGAATTTTCGTACAACAATAGTTTCCATGCTAGCCTGGGCATGGCACCCTACGAGGCGCTGTATGGTAGGAGGTGTCGGACTCCTACCTGTTGGTCTGAGGTTGGAGATAAAGAGTTATTTGGCTTAGACTTCGTCCAAGATACAACCCAGCAGGTCCAGATGATCAGAGAGAAATTGAAGCAGGCACAGGATCGCCAGAAGAGCTACTATGATGTTAAGCATCGTCCACTGGAGTTCAATGAGGGTGAGCACGTGTTTGTGAGACTTTCACCTATAACGGGTGTTGGACGGGCACTCGGAGTGAGGAAGCTGAGCCTGAGATTCATTGGGCCTTACCAGATTCTTGATAGGGTAGGACCAGTTGCCTACCGGCTTGCCTTGCCTCCGAACTTGGCCAACATCCATGACGTGTTTCACGTGTCTCAGCTTCGGAGATACATTGCGGATCCTTCGCACGTGGTGCAACCGGATGATGGGGAGAACCTAGACTCCCGTCGGACCACTCAAGATTCTCGATCGCGGCGAGAAGCGGCTGAGGAGCAAGACCATTCCGATGGCTGAGGCCAGTGGACTTGACGTATCTAGGAGTGCACTTGGGAGCGTGATGTATGAGCTTCTCCGGCAATATCCCGAGTTTCGAGACAGGTATGTTTCTGATTTTGGGGACAAAATCTTTAAAAAGGTGGGGTGAATGTAAGAACCTGCACCGTTAATTAAGAAAATTAATTAAATAAATATGTGAATTAAGAGATAATTACATAATTTACCCTAATAATTATTATGAGGCGTAAATAATTATGTTGA
>JAVKPL010000602.1:0-15080 GCA_032173675.1 Gastrolobium villosum
GTTTGGGAAATTTACTCAAGTTGTTAAGGTTGGGTTCACCCAGCTAACTCGATCACACTTTATTCTTTAAACACTCTGACAAAGGTAGAGTTGCTATCCTCATTGTTTATGTTGATGACATAATTGTCACTGGTAATGATACCAGGAGATAGCCTCTTTAAAAAAATGTTTAGCTGACCAGTTTGAACTAAAGATCTTGGATCTCTCAAATATTCCTTGGCATGGAAGTTGCTCGAAGTAAGGAAGGAATTTCCTTAACTCAGAAAAAATACATTCTAGACCTGTTGCAAGAAACATGTATGCTTGTGTGCAAGCCATCAGAGACTCCAATTGAAGCTAATATCAAGATGGGAGTTAAGGACGAGGAAGATGTTGATAAGGAGCAGTACCAGTCTCACACTCGTCCTGATATTATTTTTGCTGTGAGCATGGTTAGCCAATTCATGCATTCTCCTAAGGAAAAACACTTTAGTGCTGTTTATAGAATTCTCATGTATCTCAAAAACACCCTTGGTCGAGGAATTCTCTTTAAAAAGGGGAAAAAAGGATGATTGAAATTTATACAGATGCAGACTGAGCTGGCTCTGCAATGGATCGAAGATCTACTTCAGGATATTGTACTTATGTCTGGGGAAACCTTGTGACCTGGAGAAGTAAGAAACAAACTGTTGTTGCAAGAAGCAGTGCAGAAGCGGAATTTCGGGCTTTAGCCCATGGTATTTGTGAAGGAATTTGGTTAAGAAAGCTTCTGGAAGAATTGAGATCTCTTATTCCCTACCTATCAGATTATATTGTGATAATAAAGCTGCTATCGGCATTGCTCAAAATCCTGTCCATCATGACAGAACAAAACATGTGGAAGTCGATCGTCACTTTATTAAAGAAAAATTAGAAGACGGTAATGTATGCTTGTCATATATACCTACCAAGGAACAAACGATAGATATTCTCACCAAAGGATTACTTAAGCCGATCTTTGAGGATTTGATCAGTAAGTTGGGAATGATCAATATATATCTCCCAACTTGAGGGGGAGTGTAGAATATTCTAGATTATCATTTATTACTTTCTTGCTATCTGTTTCCTTATTTATTAGTGTCTCTTGTTATTGTAAATAAGCCTTTTAGTTTACTGTTGCTATTTATTAGCATAGTTCTCTATACTCAATATAAATAGGACCTATTGGGTCTCTCAATGTAATCAATCAATAATGTTATACAGCAAAACACTCCTTCTTTTTCATCCGAAAGGCTTTCCCTAACAGGATGTGTTGTGTTTTTAATGATATATCTGGCGATAATAACCCTTAAGTCACTTATAATAAAGTCTTCAGATCAAGGACATGGCAGTGAAGGCTTCTGGGACCTATAAGAATTGCAAGCCTTGTTTAGGATCTTCCAATTGTAACAAGAACAGAAACTATGCCGACTCTGATATGGGTTCAAATTCAGCAAGGTTCCACTGGACCTACTGCAAAACTGGGAGCTCCAATTCAACCCCAAGGATGTGGGGAAGGAAATGGAAGCTAGACTGAAAGGGCTTGCCAGTGGGGAAGGAACACCAACATCAGTGAGTGGACGTACTGAGTCAGTTGTGTTCATGGAGAAGGATGAGCCCAAGGAATGGATTGCACAAGTAGAGCCTGGTGTGCTTATTACTTTTGTTTCATTACCTCAGGGTGGGAATGATCTGAAAAGGATACGGTTCAGGTACTACCCTTCTCTCTTGTGTGTTTTGGAAATTGCACAAGGTTCCAATTTTTGTTGGAGTGTAATCACATGCCTTGTCATGTGGTAGAGGCAAAATAGCTTTTAAGCCACTGTGACTTTGTCCTTTGTGGTTTAAACTTTTTCTTCTTCTTTGATCTGGCATTAAGTACATGTTTGTTTGAGAGTGATCACATGCTTTTCAAAGGCTGTCCACATTCTAGATTGACATCATCTATCTTGTTTGCATTGTGTGCCTCTTTTTTTTTGGTAGTTGAAAAGTCTAGGTGGGGTTAGAGACTCGTATTCCACTGGGTCAATGTTAGACCTCTCAACCTCTTTGAGAATTTCAGGTAGGGATTACAAATCGCCCACCAACAAAGATCCTCGTATTGGTCAGTGGGATTCGAACTCACTTCCTTGTGGGGTATGAGCCTAATTCTTAACCAACTGTGCCCACCATCGTTGGCGCATTGTGTGCCCCTTTGGAGGACCTCAACTTTGTTCCATTGTCAGTAACTCATGCTTCACTGGTGGTGGTGGTAGAGCGGGACAAAAGTAAAAAGGGATTTTATCTCCTAGCCGGATGATTCAAATGCCCTCCCTCCTCTCTCGGCCCACAAAAAGAAAAAGAAAAAAGAAAAGAGGGATAAAAGAAGAAAAGAAGAAGAGGAAGTTATGCGAAGAAAAAGACTTGGCTAGGTTATGTGCAAGAGTAATATTCATTTTATGAAATACAAGCAAATTTGTCAAAAATAGAAAAGAAAAGAAAAGTCATATGTTCTGAATAGAAAAGAGAACTTAAATACAAGAATTATAAAGGGATGTAGAAGCATCCATTCTTTCATTAATAGTTTATAAATATAAAATTATACTTTATTGATATTGAATAATTTCACAAATGATTGCATGAGTTAACCTTAACTCCTTTTTGTTGGGATAAGTGTCATTTGTTTTTTTGTTGTAACTTCAGGTTCTTCTATCTTTCATTAAAGTTTCGGCTTCTATTAAGCTAGTCTCAGAACTAAATTGGAAACAATCATGAAGATCTTGTATCTTGTAGGAGTTATGGGCTGTGGAAATTCAAATTAGAAAAGTATGGAGGTTGTGGGAACTGTGAACCTAACTTTCTGTTCTAAAACTGATAGGATTACTGCAACAAATCCTGAGCTGGACGTAGATGCACAACCTATTGGATTAAAGGCAGATTCACAGCCCTTTCATAAGAAGTGGAGTGGCCCAATTCTAGTATATCAGAAGAAGAGTAAAAAATAAAGGGGAGGGGATTAATGACGTGTAATAGTTGGTTATGGGTTTGTTATGCGTGCTGATTACATGAGCAGGTGAGGAGAGAGAGGTAGTGGTAGTTTGTTATTCCATCGTTTATAATAGGCTAAAGATTCCTTGAGGAGTCATTCATTGTTTACGTTCATTTCTACGGGGGTAGGAACGGCTAATGGGGAGATCTCCATAGCTGGGAGCTTTGTCTCTTTTATTGTTTTCTGTAATCGCTTGTTTCTTTTTGGTCAATATACAAATTTCTTCCTCTATTACTGATAGGAGGAGTTTAAACCTATCAAATTGGTGCTTTCATTGAGAGTTCGTTTCAGGAGAGGAAGAACAGTTAGTGTACGCTCACCAGGATGACGTCTCAACGTATAGATACTCTCGACACGAGGATGGCAGCAGTGGAGAATTTGTTGAAGTCGCAAGAAGCAATTCTCCGTTCCCATGATCTAACATCCAAGGATCACTCCAATCAATTATCCGACCATTCTGTAAAGCTAGGATCATTGGTCACCAGCGTTGCAGAAATCGCGAATAGTCTGCAACCATCACATGCAGAGGTTAAAAGTGGATTTCAACGTAGCCAACCATCAACGGAAATGCCAACAGTGACTTTGGGAGAAGGTAGTGTGATGTCAAAAGAGAAGGAGGTGAATCAGGGTGATGACAGAACTCCGACGAAGGTAAAATGAGAATTACCGGATTAAGGCAAAACGGATTGAACTTCCGGCGGAATTGATCCCGTCGGATGGGTTGCTAGAGCTGAAGCTTATTTCGTTGTACAAGGCACACCTGTAACCATGCGCGTCCAGTACGCCCAAATCTGCATGGAAGGTCCTTCATGGCATTGGTTCAAGGTACTCAAAGAATCAGACGCTCAATTAGATTAGGAGCGATTTAAACACGCACTTTTCGATCGATATGGAGAGGGTCATTTTGGTAATCCCTATGCCCAATTAAAGGGGTTGCTACAGGGAGGTACGATGGATGAATATCCGGAAGCTATTGAAATGCTCTCAGCCCAGATTCCTCCAATGCCAGATGAGAAATACATGGGTCTGTTCATTGGTGTTCTCAAAGAAGAAGTCAGACTTGAAGTCCTATCCCTAGAGCCACAGAATCGATACAAGTTGATTTCCATGGGATTGTGACGTGGTATTTTAGCAAAAAGAATTCCTAGCGTGGCAATCCGATAAATTTTTATTAAAGAAATGTCAGTTTCGTCAATGTCGCAAAATCAAGTGGTTTGATTGAAGAGGATTACATCTCTGAGCAAAGTTAAAGATAAGTCATTTCTACGGAAACATATAAATTTCTGTTTTGATGTGACATGTTTTTCGATCATCCAAAATGAAAATTTCGGGTGTTAGGTAATGATTTTCACCCTAAAATCATGTGTCAAGTTTTTTAGAACTTTCATAATTTAAGCCATTAAATTGGTCCAATGATAAAGGATTTGAGTAATTTATATGAAATTATAGGTTTTAACTTGCTAATATATATATATATATATATATATATATATATATATATTTGGATGGAAAAAATAATTACATGAGAGTTAAATGTGAAAAAATATTGGAGAATAAATTATTTAAAGTTTATTCTTAAATAATTAAGTAATAATACTAGTGATAATATATACTTTTTTTTTTGGAAATTGAGTGATAATATTAAAACCTATTGAATACTTATAACTTATAAGTAATAAATAGATGAGTAATCTCAAAAACTATTATTTCCAACTTACTCATTTATATAGGTAGGATCCACTGTCAAAAAAGAGAGAAAAGAAAGTAGAGTAAAATTCATATTGAATTTGTAAGTATAAAAGATGCTATTTTTCTTATATAATGTGAAAATAATAAAACCTGAGGGCATGTTTGGTGCATAGTATAGGATAAGACCTGATAGTAAAAGACATGAAAATATAAGGCCTGATTGTATAAGATCTGATTAAATTTTAATACTATGCAACGTTTGGCAAGTATTGTATAAAATAATATTAAAATAATATATTAATGCATTAACTTGTGGTAGTAGTTTCCCTTTCCTTGGGTTACATGACATGTTGAATCCAACATGGATTTTTGTTTTTCTTGAAGCAAACCCTCTTTTATCTTGACACGTTGAATCGGGTTGTCAATGTTAAAAAACAGCAAGAACTTGTTTTTTCTTATTATAAATCATCATCCACACTGGCTAATATATAACAAGAAGAAAACTTAGATGCTGATGCTGATTCATGTAATTGATGACTTGTGAAAGCATTTTTATTGTTTGTTTGCTTTCATCTTCCAGCATTGACACCAAATTCTTTTGGCACAAATGGTAAGGAGTCTGGGTTCCTTAACCAGAGGTTTCAAATTTGAGCCCTGGAAATGAAAAAAATGATTCGGGAGAGCCACTTCCAAAAGAGTCCAAGAGTGCTTGATGTAGATTAGTCTTCGGTTACGGCCGGAGGATACCTTTGACCGTAAAATTATTCAAGTTTATTACTTGTCACCGTAAAATTTACTCGAAACTATTGTCTTCAGCAACGATGGTTAGAATAATTATTTCAGTAAAATATATTTCCCGATACATTCCGGTAATAATTATTTCGCAGATAAAAAAAATTTCTCCTTTACCAAACGCCCATAAAGGACATCCAAATATCCCCGCGGCACTCGCATATATATATATATATATATATATATATATATATATATATATATATATATATATATATATACTCGCGATATATATATATACACTCCCCGCGGCACTCGCGATATATATATTATATATATATATATGGGAAAAATGTTTATTCTTTTAAATGACACAACTTACATCCTTTCACTCTCACAAAGAGGTGGGACCCACACCTTTTTTTGTCAACTCTCTCTCTCTTCCTTTATCTATCTCTTTCTCTCTTTTAAAATGACATAACTTTACATCCTTTAAAATGATACACACTTTTCCCTATATATATATATAGGATCCTTTGACACCGGTGTCAAATTTCAAATTTGACACCTCATCTGAAAGCCGTTAGATAAAAAAGATCATCGGTGTCACATGCTTACAGATCAGAGTCGTTAATCTTTTTTGATCTGACGGCTCTCAGATGAGGTGTCAAATTTGAAATTTGACACCGGTATCAAATTTGAAATTTGACACCGGTATCAAAGATCATATCTCATATATATAATATTTTTTTTTCGGGATACAGTGCCGCATCCTACCCCATGACACTTAGTAAATAATGGGAAAAATGTGTGTCATTTTAAAGGATGTAAAGTTATGTCATTTTAAGAAAGAGAAAGAGATAGATAAAGGAGGAGAGAGAGTTGACAAAAAAATAAAGGTATGGGTCCCACCTCTTTGTGAGAGTGAAAAGATATAAGTTGTGTCATTTAAAATGATATACAATTTTCCGATAAATAATTTATCCCCCTTACGGCACTTATTTATTTATTTTTTTTTTAAAACCCATTGTGAATCGTTCAGCGAATGAAAAGAAAACTCAAAGCGACTTATAGTGGTTTGGGACCAAAATGTATTGGATGAGACTCATATGAGAGTAAAAGAGAAAATATTGAGGAGAGAAAAAATATTGAGGAGAGAGAAAAGAGAGAAAAAATAATTAATAGATATGTCAATTTTTGAGTAGAAGATCATTGTGATTCGGGAGCATATTAAAATAAGGAATATTATTCTCACATGAGAGTAATTCTCTCATTATACGTAGAGAATTCAAGTGGGACCATCATTAAAAAGTAAAAAAGAAAAAAAAGAAAAACGATTTTCTGAGTGAAATAATAAAAATGAGATAACTAACTGAGGTAAAATGAGAAGCATAACGATTTTCTGAGCTGGAGACAGCAGGGTCACTAATCTATTTTATTTTATTTTTTTTTAACCCCAATATGTGAATCGTTCTGCGAATGAGAAATGAAAAAAAAAAAAAAAACTGAAATGTTCGAGTGAAAAGCATAACGTGGAGCTGGAGACAACAGGGGCAGAGGCACGACCAAATCCTCCGAGAACATTGTTAACAGGTAACTCACTCTCTCTCACTACAATTTAATTTCGGAACATCAATTACAGAACATTCATGGTGATTGAGAAATATGAAACCTGCATTTTTTTGCTTTCTTAAAGAGCGACGAGGAGGTGATGGTTTAGGGTTTGTTTCCCTTCGTACCATTCATGGTGATTTTTTATATTATAAAATAAGCAATTTTGTTTCACTAACGATTCTTTATAACATAAAAGAAAAGAAAAGAAAAACTGAGGGTGAACTAAAAACCTAGATCTGTAGTATTGAAATCTCTTTCTTCCTTATTCTTCTTGCGTCGTTAATGGATACAGGTATGTGGTGATGTTAACACAAATAACAATAATGGAGGATTGAGATAACCCAACAAGAAAATCTCTCAATGCCATCAAATACTAGCCGTCTCTGGTTTTGGGGATTTTGTTGTTAAGAAGAGCTACTGTGGGCAGCGCGTGGTTGCACAAGAGGCGTTAGTACATAGAATACATTGTGAGGAAAGAAGGTGGTGTGGGGTCTTCTGCATTTGACAAGGTAAATTATTGCACTCTGTTCTTATCTTTTTCTTTGGCATGCTTTTTCCACTTGGGCTTTCTATTAGTCATGAAACTTGGTTATTGCAGAAAAAGAAACAAATAAAAGAAAGAGCAGGTTATGTTTTTCAGGTTATTGTAGAAGTGCTTTGTATTATGTTTTTCCATAGATGGAATATGTGTTACATAGTGCTTTCTATGTACAGAATAAAATCATAGGCTTTATGTTCCAAATGCACATAAACAAGACCAAGCCAAATAAGAATGTGGTACTGCTTGGATTAAGTGTTGAGAAAAACACAAGTATATTATTTTCAACGATGATTCAGATAATTATTCAAGAATTTTAAATTCGGACCATTTATATTATCATGGCATCGTGGAATTTTCATCTAGTATTGGAGAGTGCAAATTCTATTCTCCTATAATCAACTCATACTGCAACTAAACATTGTGCTATTCTACTGGATATTTGCAATATTCAGTATTAGTTGTAATTAAACGGAACAGAGCATGGCTGTTCTATAAATACAAGATTTAAATCCTCTCGTGCTAGTTATCAATGTTACTATGATGTGATGGGAAAGAGAGATACAAAAATAAATTTAATAAAACCTCTGGGGTTTGGGTTCACTTACACTTCTAAAAATGAGCTCATCATCACTTGAAGTAATTAGTGTTGTAAGACTATTAACACTTTTAAGGGAGTGGATTCTCTCATGTGCAAATTAACATGACCATTTTATATTAGACACTTTTAAATCAGACATGAGAGGATCTATTTCCCACTTTTAATATTTATGTCATGTGGTGCAATCATAACCGGTGGATTAATGGTGATAAAGAAAAAGAGGAAAAAAATATAAGGATAGAAAGTTACACAATCATTGTCGTTGATTTGATTATTAATGGTTAAGATTCTCTCATATGACATGATCTTGTTAAATTTTAACCGGGTCATGACAAACAAACATTTGTTTTGTGCACATTTTAACTGCTTCGATTTTGAGTTTATTGTCTCATTTAATTTTTAATAATTTTATCTTTGAATTGATATACTCCCTGACTATCATGCTGGACCTACTATTGCCTATTGGTTTATATAGTCTCAAAGGAAATTGCCGCATATACACAAGAAATAAAAAAACTTGGCTTCCCTGACTGGCAGTGGCAAACTTTGTAACCTGAGTCTCTATACAGTAAATCAAGGTAGCACTAACCGTTTAACATAATGTATGCACTCATGAATAAAAGTAATTTTCAAAAGAGTAAATAGAAAAAATAATTTCTGATCGATGCCTGTAATTTAGTGATATTAACTTCTATGCTTATGTTAAATTTATCACACAAATCAATGAAATATATATTAGTTAGTCAAAATTAACTCACGAATTAATAGTATTAAAAACTATTTTATCTTATAAAATGAATATTTCAAAGGTAAATGTAAAGTTGAAAGAAAAATTTAAAAAATAATTTATTAGTGAGTTAATTAGATAATAATATCTAATTAGTGATTTAGATATTTAGATAATGAGATAATATTCATATAATTAGATAATAATGTTTATAATATTAGATAATTAGATAATATTATATAATTAGATGATTTGTGAATAATACTTAGGATTTATTTTAATTAGTGAATATTTGTTATTATTTTTTAAATTAATTCATTTGTCTTATCCTAACATTGACATGTGTTGTGTAGTTAATTATATGTAGATATTTTACATAATGCCTGGTGTTTAATGAGTAGTTTTTAATTAGTGATGGCATGTGACGATTCATCTGAGAGACGTCTTCATCCTGGTCCTCGCAACAATTCGGTATTATTCATGCAATCTAGACACCGATCAGAGGTTGTCTGGATGGAGGAACAGGATTATAAATCTCTGAATGTCAGAAGTGGACGACTGGCGGGGTTGGATGTTATTCCAGAGCCCATTGTACCTTATTTACGCCGTGCCGGTTTTCTTGGCGCTGCTCGGATGGGCCTTATGGAGGTATTTTATATGCTACATAAATTAAATTATAAGCAAATTATCAAACAAAATAGCTTTTTTGTTTTGTTTATTATTTTACGGTTTGCAGATTGATAGTGCATTAGTCACAACTCTAGTTGAGCGATGGAGACCGGAGACCCATACATTTCATATGCTTCCGGGAGAGATTACTATGACACTTGAGGATGTTGCAATGATCACAGGTCTCCCTACGGACGGTGAACCTGTTACTGGCATGTCTGAAACACGGGAGTTGAGAGCTTTGGTACCACAACTGCTTGGACGGACCCCGAGCGCATCTGATTTTAAGGGTGGTACTCTTAAGACTTCATGGCTGGATGAAAATTTTGCAAATGTTGAGGAATGGATGGAGGATGAAGAGAATCTTCTCCGATTCACGCGAGCATACATATTACGCCTTATTGGAGGCTTTTTACTTGCGGATCACAGTGGTGGTGAGGTGAACCTTCGATATCTACCTTTTCTTAGTGACTTGGATGCGTGTGGACGATTTAGCTGGGGATCGGCAGTGTTGGCCTTCCTTTATCGGGAGTTGTGCATAGCCACCTCACCTGATCGGATTGAAATTTCCGGTGCATTGGTAGTGTTGCAGATGTGGGCTTGGTCTAGATTTTTTACCGTCGCTCCAGAGTCTATTCCACCTCTCCAAGAGTTTGATGATAGCACACCTGTTGGTGTAAGGTATGCTAATATGACATGTCATGTTTGATTCGTATGTTTATTATGTAGTGTTTATTGTACATATATTATATTATGCAGATGGATTGGTCATAAGACAATTTTTCACGATCTATCTTGGTATCGAGAGAGGTTTGATAGGATGACCGAGCATCAGGTACTTGCAAAGTGCTTACCACTTCTTTGTTTTAATGATATATATTGTTTTATATTTTAATTTCTTCTGTAATTTTGTCAACTGCTTTTTTTGTGCAGATTATATGGACTCCATATGAAGAGATTGATTTGCCAGATCATATTCAGGAGATGAGTGATCGTTGGAGAGCAATCACGCCAATGATATGTTTTCAGATTGTGGAGTACCATCAACCTGATCGTGTTATGAGACAATTTGGGATGCGTCAGCACATACCTAAGCAATATTTACAGCCGGAGGAGGTGCACCACCTGACATTGAAGGAAAAGACCGAGGTGCCCTGGCCTCATCAAATGCAACAGTTCGTACAACGATGGACTCAGAGAGATGATTATATTCAGAATGCTCCACCTCATCCACATGACCGCATATTAGGGCGTAACTCAAATTACATGGTGTGGTATAGAGGAATCACTAGACGATGGATCACCAGGAAGGCATGTCACTCGGGTTTAATGGTGAGTTGAGAGATGTTATTTATTAGATTTATTATTGCCTTATTAGAAACATTACAATCATTAAATCGTGTTCTTGATCCCTTTGTACATGCAGACGGATTACCTTCAACGTGTACATTACATGTTGCAGACACATCAGCCACTCGATCAGATTCAGATAGTTGTTGAGCATATGCTCAACATGCAGGCAGAATATGATCGGGTATCATATCCTGGTGAGCCAGCATCTGCACCTACGCAGTTATCGTCACAGCCCATTGTGGTTGGTGATCGGATACCTCACACTTGGAAGGAAAGGCAGGGGCTAGCACTTCATAGACCTCAAATTTAGCATGCTACATGGGAGTTACCCCGTCTTCCTCCTAGGGGTCATGGTATGTAATTAATTGCTATATAAATATAAATATAATTAATTGCACATGCTTGTGTTAGTAAAAAAAACTAGTGTATTCTAAATATTATGTCAAATATCTAAAATAATTAAAAAATAATGATTTTAAGCTAGTGTATGCTTTGGAACCGTGAAACAATGGGATTTCCTGAATAATTCTTCTATATTAAGCTCAAACAGTAAAACCAAAGTGGATTTACAAAGAAACAAATCTGATTACACGCTATAGTGCTGCTATAGCTCAGATTTGTGCAAAAGGAAAATACAAGGAAAAGTAACAGAAACAAAAAAAGATTCAGGATCCTTCGAGACATCCTGTGATCTCCCTTTCTTGCATTCGCAACTTTTGTGACCACTCAGGTGCCGTTTCCTAGTTCCCTCTCCCCTATATCATCATGCACAGCATGTGTAACCAACCTCTCTAACAAACATGTTGACTCAGCTTGCTCAATTGGGTTCACAATATCAACAGAAGCAACAACATCCTTTATGGGCTTCTTAACCTCCTTTATGGGCTTCTTACCCCGCTTTGGGTCTCTAACATACACCTTACCATATTGGGCCTTGTGAATTTGGGTTCTATCAATACTTCCCCCCAATGAAAGCACCTTGTCCTCAAGGTGAAAGTCTGGAAATTGGGCCTGGATAGTAGCAAAGTCTTCCCACGAATTTTCGAAGTGAGGAAGATCATGCCAGTGAATCAACACCTGCAGCTGTCCGTGATGACCTCGACGCCATTGCAGCACTTCTTTTGGTGCCACTATTAATTCCATTTCTTCAGACAAAGCAGTGGGCAATGGTTGAGCATTAGCAATAGGACTAGCAGCCTTCTTGAGCAAGGAAACATGAAAAACAGGATGTACCTTGCTAGAAGAAGGAAGAGCCAACTTATATGCAGCTTCCCCAACCTTGGCTAGGGTTTCATAAGGCCCATAATAACGGGGGCTGAGCTTCTCATTAACCTTAACGACCAAGGACTTCAACTGGTACGGCTGAAGGCGTAGATAAACTAGCTGGCCCACCTCAAAGTTCACCTCCCTCCTCTTTCTATCAGCTTGAGACTTCATGATGTCCTGGGTCTTGCGCAGATTCTGCTTCAACTCATCTAATATGGCTTCTCGATCTGCCAACAACTGGGCAACTGCATCCACAGTGGGGAAACTATTACCAACCCGCAAAAGACTAGGAGGATCGACTCCATACAGTGCCTTAAACGGGGTCATCCCCGTGGAGGATTTATAGGATGTGTTGTACCAATATTCAGCCCGGTGCAACCATTTAGGCCAATTTCGAGGTCGAGGACTACAAAAACAACGCAAGTACGTTTCAAGACTCCTATTGACCACCTCTGTTTGCCCATTAGATTGGGGGTGATATGCAGTAGTGAAATGAAGCTTGGTACCTACATACTTAAAGAGCTCTGACCAAAAATGGTTCTGAAAAACCCTGTCCCTGTCAGATAGCACAGTAAGGGGGAACCCATGTAACCTCACCACCTCCTTAATGAACAGACCCGCGACCTCCTTAGCAGTGTAGGGATGAGCCAACGGCAGGAAGTGAGCATATTTGGTGAGTCGGTCTACCACCACAAAGATGGTATCAACCCCATGGGCCCAAGGAAGACCTCCAACAAAGTCTATGGAGATGTCCGTCCAAACCTGAGACGGTATAGGCAAGGGTTGCAGCAAACCAGCCGGGGATAAATTCTGAACTTTACTTTGTTGACAAACCGAACAGTCCATGACATAACGATGCATTGCTGACGTCATACCCTTCCAAAAGACGACACCCACCATTCTTTTGTATGTTCTTGAAAACCCAGAGTGCCCTCCAATACAAGAATCATGAAATTCTGAAAGAATCAGAGGAATAAATCTGGAAGAACTTGCTAACACCAATCTGTTTTTGTAAAAAAGACGGCCCTTTTGTAAATGGAAACCCGAATGAGAAGATGGATCTTCCAACAACCCTTGAATGATACCCAAAAGCCTCGGGTTAGATTGTACCTCAAGGTCAATTTCGGCCAACTGTGGCAATTGAGCCTTAGAGAGCAGAAAAAAATTCCCACTACGGGATAACGCGTCAGCCACTACATTACCTTTTCCTGGCTGATACTGAATCTCAAAACCATATCCCATTAACTTAGAGACCCATTTCTGTTGACCCTCTCTGAGTACCTTCTGTTCCAGCAAGTATTTGAGGCTCTTTTGGTCAGTTTTAACCACAAAGTGCCTTCCCAACAGGTATGGTCTCCACTTTTGGACAGCAAACACCACAGCCATGAGTTCTTTTTCATAGACCGATTTGCCCAAAGTGTGCTGTGAGAATCCCCTACTGAAATAAGCTAGGGGCCTGCCCTCTTGCATTAATACCGCGCCTATGCCCTTTCCTGAAGCATCCGTGACCACAACAAAAGTCTTAGAAAAATCAGGTAGAGCTAATACCGGGACAACAATCATTAAATGCTTCAACTGTTCGAAGGCAGCTTGTGAATTTGCATCCCACCTAAAGGAATCTTTCTTCAATAAACCTGTGAGAGGCCGTGCTATCTTCCCATAATCCTTGACAAATTTCCGATAATAACCTGTTAACCCTAGGAATCCCCTCAATCCCTTAACATTCTTTGGGGCTGGCCATTCTATCATTGCCTTGATCTTAGACGGGTCAGCTTGTACTCCTTCTTCTGTAATTATGTGAGGTAAGGTATTCCACTTGCTTTTGTCCAAAGATACATTTTTTTCTGTTTGCAAACAGCTTATGAGAACGAAGCGCACCAAATACCTTCCTCAAGTGACCGATATGCTCATCAGCCCCTTTACTGTAGACTAGTATGTCATCAAAGAAAACCAGAGCAAACTTCCTTAGGTATGGCCTCAACACCTCATTCATAAGAGCCTGAAACGTGGAAGGAGCATTAGTAAGACCAAACGGCATTACTAAGTACTCGTAGTGCCCTTCGTGAGTCCTAAAAGCAGTTTTAGGAATATCATCCTCTTTCATCCGGATCTGATTAAATCCAGATTTAAGGTCCAACTTGCTAAACACCCTTGTCCCTCCCACCTCATCCAGCAATTCGTCGACCACTGGAAGGGGAAACTTATCCAGTATAGTGACCTTATTTAAGGCTCTGTAATCCACACAAACACGCCAACTGCCATCTTTTTTTCTTACCAAAATTACAGGACTCGAATAAGGGCTTACACTTGGCCTAATCATGCCATCGCTCAACAATTCAGTCACAAGACTTTCAATCTCAGATTTCTGATAAAAGGGATACCTGTAAGGCCGGTTGTTGGGCACTGGAGCATCTGGCTTTAACACAATGGCATGGTCCTGGCTGCGCGGTGGTGGGAACCCCTTAGCTTCGGCAAAAATATCCCCAAATTCCACGAGCAAAGCTTCGAGATCAACCCAGTTCTCTTGGAAATTTTGAGAGGAAAAAGTACTTTCCTGCTTCACATAGTACCCTTGCCCCTTTTGATCCAGCACCTTTGCCATGGACTTAAGAGAGGAAATTGTTCTGGAAAAAGATGGATCTCCAATAATTGCTGTCTCCTGACCACCGACAACGTACTTGAAAGTCATCTCTCTAAAGTTTGCCTTACTTTTGCCCAAACCTTGAAGCCAATCCAACCTCCACCGTATATTTGCAGACGTCTCATCCACTTTCAGCCCCAAGCTGTCAACCAATCCCAACTTAACAAAATAGCTCGATGCTCCACAATCGATGAGAACCTCCACCTTTTTTTCACCAATTTTTCC